>JAPDSC010078651.1:34492-62048 GCA_026290005.1 Latrodectus geometricus | reverse complement strand
AATATTTTTATGTTTTTTTAAATTTATTTATATATATTGGAAGCTTTCTTTAACAAGAAGCAAATCTGTGTGCGTATGATCAAATGTTATATTTTACTTGCATTGCTACATTTTAACGGGTTTATTTTTTAAATAAAACATTTATAAATAAGAATAAAAAAAAACGTTTTCATTCTTAAGTTATATAAAAGACATTTTTTGAAGAAATTTGAAGCTTTTTTTTTTTTAATATTTTAACTGTTCCTATGAGCTCATGAGCATATTCTAAAAATAAAGCCGTCTTTAACTTTTTCGTTTTAGTCTTATGTGGTAAATCTCTTTGGGTTTCTTGTTACGTTTGAACATCTGTAGAAAAATACTTTTTTCCTTTCGTTCTTTTCAATTTGATCTTGGAATGATCGATTTCTATCAGCGCTTTTATTAGAAGGCATCATTGAAAACTGACAAAAAATGAATTAAAAAGAAGAAACGTGAAAGATACATGCTCAGTATCGAAATTCATATTTTGGATTTGTGAATTGCTTTCTTTGTAAGATTCGTGGGCTCTTCACATTTATATGTATGCCTAGACAGATGAATTTATGTACAGAATTCCTGCCGTCTTTTGCTTACACTAGGATTTCTTCCCATCTGTAAAAGTGAAAGAGTTTAAAGCGAGTTTTAGAGAAAATGAATGAGACATCATAAAAGCAAATAATTTCAAACTGTCATACATGTGTTAAAATATCATGTTTGCATATAAATTGCATGTTTTTGTATTCGTAAATATAGTGCTAAATAAATATATGTGTGTGAGTTTATTTTTCTTTTCTAAAATATTTCCTTATCTAATATAATTATTATGTACATATAAACAAAGCTAAGTATAGAGAATCTTATTTATAGAGTAAATACAAAGAGAGATATACATTTATTATGTAACATGTTACTTTTATGACTGAAGTAGTTTTTATTGTTTCATGTTTCATTCGTAGAAAATATAAAGTTTCTTGTTGCATTTCTGACACAGATGTTGCTTACTTGGGTTCCTTATCATCGTAATCTTAAAAGAGATAGCGAAAATTCCCTGTAAAAGAGGCATTTATAAAAACTCCTATTAAGATTTAAAATAAAAAAAACATTATTTAACAGTAGATGGTGTTTATTTCAATGTGACTTTTCAATAAAGCCATCTAAGACATTTGGTTACCAATCGGCTGGAGGATTACAAAAATGATTTCATACAAATTAAAATATGTGAAATCTCTAATACAGTATGATACATAACTGTAAGCATAATTGTTTGTATAATGAGAGAAAAAAGACCATTGATATTTTGTATCACTAAAAATTAATGCTTCTCAAAATCTTTGATTGTTGGTTTTTTAAGAACTTAAAATTCAATATTATTGACCAGTGTAATTACCTATTGGTAATTATACTGATGTACGTGGGTATGTGTAGGTAAAGACATACTTTATATGTTGTAATTGAACCACGGCAATCTATGGAAAACTAACTTTTCTGTATATAAATCCCTAAAATATGATAATCATGATGGAATCTTTTACACAATATGTATTTTTGATAGAAAATTTGGAAATAATGAATATTGTTGTCAACTTTCTATCTTTGAAATCTGCAATAATTTCCTTCTGTATTTTTTAACAACTCAGCTATCATTTTCACTCTCCTAAAAATAAGTGCATCAATTGCTAAAATTGCCTATTCTACAGCTTATATTATACTTAACATGAGATAGAAATAAGTACAGACAACTTGCAAAACAGCCTTTTTGCATCTTCTTTTAATTTTGCAGGAAATAAACATTTTTTTTTAAAAAAATAAGGTTACATAAATATACTATCTTTATTTTAAAATGAATCAACTTCAAATGCTAAATTAAAATTACTTTTTTTAATTTTCGTTACTTTAATACTACTGTGCAATGTTAGAATAAGCTACAGTTTTTTTTGTCCTTAAAGACAATTAAATGCAGACATTGACAACAAATTCACTAAATAAATATTTAATTTTTTAAATAGTAAATGGAATATATTAAATTATGATAGGAAATAAATGTTAGCTTAAATGCATGTTGAAAATTGGTGAAAGAGGAACAATATAATAATAAATGCAATGATTAGATTACATATATATATATATAGCACATTTATTAAAAAAAAATCATCGTCTTCCATTTATCATTAAGCATAAGCTATATTCTCTCTCTATGTTGCCCTTTCCAATTCTTTTATGTAACATTTATTTTAGGTCATGGAAAGTCAACACATCTTGCAGCATTCAAAATGTTATCAATTCGAAATTATCGCGAAAACTGCAGTAAACGTATACTCAGCTTTAAAGTGTAAAATTTTACGACGGAATTCTCAAATGGCTGAATAAAGAAGTCTTACGAAGAAGTTCTGAAACTCTTAAATGTTTAATGTTGTCCCATATTATATAAACACATTATACTGATCTCATTTCTTAAAATTTTTATGCGTGAACAAAGCGTAGCTTGAATTGTTAGAGTTGGTAATTTACAAATTAATTGAAAACATTTGAGATCAATTTCATAATTAGAATTTTTATAAAAAGCAATCTCATAATACTAAATTAAATTTATATCGCTGTTTTTGAGAATGCTTCAATTACGTTCCTAGAAATTAGTTTAATGCTTACTCACTAAGAAAAAAATAATAATAATAAAATGAAAATAAGATTATTTTTTTTAAAAAAAAAACTATTTCAAAGAATATTATATTAGAGAACCGATTACATTTTGGCTGAATAATAAAATTATTTTTTTTATTCAGAAACATAATTAATTATCGAAAGCCTTCAGTGAAAATAGCAAGACAAAGGGAATATTAAAAAAATGTTTTTAGTAAATTTGAGAATTAGTTGCAGCTAAATATTTCACCGGTTTTTTTCAAAACACATAATCCGATCACCTAAGCACCTATGAAATTTTATTTTTATGGAGGAATTAAGTTTATTTTCTGTTTTTAGTATAAGTGAAACCAAAAAAATAAGATGTCAGTTAGAAAACTTCATTACTTACAGATATTTATGCATCAATAATATTTAAATACGAAGATATAAAAGTTGGTTATTTAATTAAATAGTTGTTATTGAACACTTACTAAAAACAGTTGAAATATTTTCTTAAAAAATTATATTTAAACATGAGATTGCTTTTTCTTTAAACAATCGAAGCAATTCATAAGATGGTTATTAGAAACAGTGATACAGTTCTATAATGAAGTGTTTACACCCATTTTTAATTAAAAATACCTCTATGGTATTTAGAAGACTGGAACTCTTAATAAATATTACACAGAAACAAGAGTTTATGAAATAGATTTAATAAATGAGTTTTTATTTGTATCATATTGGTAATGATTAAATATTAAAAAATTTCAAAACAGAAAGTATGTTTAGAATGTGTAGATTTTCCTATTGGTTTGAAAGAATACTGTTCTGTTGCTTTGCAATTAAAATTGAAGATAAGATATTTTTTGTTTGATGACTTTTATTAGTACATATGCACAGTAAGGCTCTCTGCAGTGCAAGGAAAGGACATCATTCTTCGGAGAATAAGGTCCCGGGTTTGATCTCTGACCCTTCTGAACAACAGGAGATAGATGCTGTGTTTTCCTTATTTCTACGTGCCAGCCATGGTGACTGCTTGAGAAATTCCGAGGTTATCATCTCTGTGACACGTTAATATGTTTCATTATAAATCGCCCTCCTGGAGTGCAGTTTGCTTTAATATATTACTTTACAATAATAAATTAATACAAAACGATTATAAATTACCTTACAGTATAACTACAACAAAAATTTGCTTTTTCTTCAGAACTCTTAAATATTTTCACAAATTTGTTGTATTTTACCATGCTCTAACTGTTCACTTTCAGATTTAGTCCTTGAATATTATTGAGGAATAACCCATATTGTTTATTCAAAAACACACTTTTTTTTATTTCTATCTGATTATCAAAGTATTAAGAAACAAATCGGCAATTGTAGTAACTTGGTAATTTGTAAATTCTGTGTTCTCTACATTACTGTTAAAAATAAGATTCATGGAAACAAAATAAATTTTACCTGGTTTACACGATTTACATGAGGGAAAATAAAGGTATTACATTATTACTTCTCTAATTATATGAATATAAAATAATGGCAAAGCTATAAATATTAAAGAAAGAAGATTTATATATTACATAAAAGTAATTAAAATTTCATTTGTTATTGAATGATTTGCAATTTATATTCCTGTTAGGCAGAAATTATTTTCTAATCAAATTAACCAATAAATTTTAGCCACAAAAATTCTCTATATATTTTAGTGGACTTTCTTTACATACAGAAATATTCATTTTAAATTACATAAATCATTCTTTGTTAACTTTGATTTTACTTTCTATATTACTAGAACTTAAAATAAAAATTAAAAATGAATGTGAAACATATCTGATGTGTTACTTACTCTTCCTTCGCTAGATCTTATTTTTAAATCAAGTAATTTCTTATAACGCAGATTACACTTTCCTTCTTTGGAAATTTTATTCGAGTATTGGTTAGTGTGAGATATATCACAAGGTAAGGAGAAAATAAGTTCAAACAGCAATATTTTTGTAAAGTAATAAAGATTAGCTGACTTAGAAATAGAACTGTGTCTTCGCAGTTGAAAGTCTTAAGTTTGAACCCAGTTTGTGGCGAATAATGGGAGACTGATTTTATGTATCTTTTTTGTTTATACTCATTTTTAAACAAATTGTGTAACTATAAATTTTATTTAAAATATTTCTGAGGAGACAATTTTGTAAATACTTTATTGTCATTAAAGTACTACATAATAAAATTATACAAAAATTGATATTCTTTGGTTAAAGTAATGGCAAGGTGAGAATTCTTAAATTATTAGGAAATTTAAACACTGTAAAATTAATACTCACAAAAGCAAAAAAATCATGACAGAAATAAAAGCACACATTTAAAAGATCATAGTAAACATATAGATTGGATGATGTACAGTAATCCAATCAGATCAAAAATATGTCACAATTTATTAACTCTAGTGACTAGCGATTGATGGTTTGTTAGCATTCATCTATTTACTACAGTATTTTAAATTTTGAGAAATCAAAATATTTTTCGTAACAGGATTCTATTCGTACATTGATAATAATTTCTAGGAATGCCAGAAAATTATTATGCAACATGTGTCGTGCATTGTTATGTTACGTGGGCATTAAAGTTTCACGCAAGAAAGAATCGAAATGTGCAACCAATATCAGTTATAAATATTCAAATGTAGTTCTTGCATGAAAAAACTTCTTAAAGTACATTTTTATATATATTGCTGATATCTGTATCCATCTGCTTCGAAAACTATGAATATTTTGTACTAAAAGTTATTCTTCAGTATCTTCATATTATTTTAAAATTCAATTTCATATGTACAAGGTATTATAGTTTGTTAAGCAAAAATTATAACAACATGAGAGAGAGCAAATTAAAATAAAAACATTGTTGTCACTTGTTTAATTCTAAGAATGAATTTATATAGTAATTATTAATATTATTGAGTAATTAATTATTACTCATTATTTTGCTATATTATTATTTAATTGTATTGAAATGAAATTTAGTAA
The DNA here is from genome assembly GCA_026290005.1 of Latrodectus geometricus. Taxonomy (NCBI): domain Eukaryota; kingdom Metazoa; phylum Arthropoda; class Arachnida; order Araneae; family Theridiidae; genus Latrodectus; species Latrodectus geometricus. The sequence goes on along the minus strand of JAPDSC010078651.1, from coordinate 56,400 downwards.
CTCTAAAAGTTAATATTAAATTAATAAAACAAGAAAGTGAAATATTTAGTGTGTGACACTGGTTTTGAGTACTAAAATATGTTTCTATAAGGGATCATTAAAATGAAATGTTTTGGATTATTCCCAATATTTCTGGATGAACATATATATATATATACATATTTTTCAATTTGAATTTTTTATCCATTTGTAAAAATTTGGCATTTTTAATTGAATTAAAACATAACGTACTAAATTCAAGATATACATATATATAGGATATACATATATTCTTAAATAAATATATAAACTCACTTTTAATTAATTCTTCTATTCTCTGTGTTCCCTAATTTTTAATAAAAATTTATCCTTGAATTTAAAGTTTTTTGTGAATTAATGAATAAATATAAATTTGTATATAAATAAATATATAAATTATTCTCTTGATTAGTTCAATGTAACTCGTATGTGGTTAAAATCATTACAATCTTAAGCGCCAGTCAAAGAAAATAATTTGAATCTTTATCATGACTGATTAGTAAAACCTACATTATTTTAAGTAAACCAAATACTTTTTTAGCTTATAAATATTCTATTACAATGATTTCTTGATGACTTTATGCAGACATTCATGTTTAAAATTGATCAACAATATCAATCACAAAAAATGTCTTCAATCTAACCCGTTTATCATATTACCACTCTTTTATATCGTTGATTATTGAGCTATTCCCTCTACTTGTCTCTTATGTAAGCTCTTACTATATTATACACTAAATTCACCTAAAAAGCAACAGTAATTTGTCATTGACAAAGGGAGGGAGGACCCGCAAAGACTCTCATTACTTCTAACAACTTACAGCGTCATCCAATCTAAATTCGGCCACAATCAAAACATTTCGTGCCCAGTGACTATTACTTATTATCGAATGCTTTATATTCATCATACACGGAAAAGGATGTCCTCCATTTACTTCTTGATTATATGTAGGCTATGGTTTAGTTATAGGGTAACAATTTCGACACTTATGCTGCTGTTTTAAGCAAAATATTTTAAACGATATTGTTTAATATGTATATTTACGTTTGAAGGAAATAATTTCCTTTGCATTGTTAAATTTTTTTCAATCACTTTTATTTATCATAAACATTTTAACATAATCATTATAAGCAGAGGGAAATGCTGCATGAAAACATTATAATTAAAAAAATTAATCAAAATATGAAAAAGAAATTGTTTCATATAAAGGAAAATAAATTTGTATAACAAGTGTATATTAATTTTCAATCATTTTAAAATACAAATGATTAATATAAATGTTTGAGGTATATGTTATCATAATTTAGCTACATAATTTTATACTAGAACAAAAAACTACCAGTTAAATTTTTTAAAGAGTATTGTGTAATACCTCAATTTTGAACTAATAAATAAGTTCTTTTTCAGCTTCTGTTTAAATGCTTGTGGGTTCAATATTTTCATTTAAAATTGACATAAATAATGTTTTTCAGTCTATTTCAATTAATACTTAGTACAATTAATCCTATAATACAGTGAGAAACTATAGAAAAAATTTGTAAATCAAACTAAAATGCTTTCAATAATTTAAAAAAATTTAAAAGCCATAATCTATATTAAATTATATTTTATTTACATAATAAATATACGAATGTATTATGCGTCATTGATAATAACTTTTAATGGATTAATTATATCATATTATATCATCATTAACAATAATAATACCCAGAAACCGATCATGTGACCCTAAGACTCCACCAGTCACTCGAACGGTACATCATTTCACATGAAGGACATTGCCACCATATTTTGTTTAAAGTGACCCAGGTAACATGAGTGAACACAAGGGACCTCCTGTTAGCTCCGTAATAAAATTCACTACCCTTCGTTGATGGCAAGGAATGAATTCCCAAACACCCCGCCATGACCATATATATGAGAGAAAAATATATTATGAAAATTTGGATCTTAATATTGATTTAGAAAGAAGGAAAATTCAAACACTGCATTGAAAAGTAAATTAATTTCTATCGAAATAAGCAGTCAAAATGTTGTGATTTTTATTCCTTTTACATTGGGGTCAGCTTCTCTCTGAGAGACAAATCTGATAAACACAAACAATCATTTTGTTATTTTTGAATCACGTGCTTATGTGGTAGACACTTGAGAAGTTTTTAACAATTTCAAACAATAGAAATTACTGGACATTGATTTACATGAATAATCAATGTATATATGTTATGAATCTTCAATAAAAATCAAGAACTTAATAATATGGAAAAACTTAATATCAACTGAAGATTATAGCAACATCTTTTTTCACAAATTTATTCTGATCATTAAAGAGCTTTATTTTAGAACATTCTTGAATAAAAGCCCAGGATATCAAAAAAAAAAATTATAGCTTTTTTCTTCTTTTTTGAAGGTGTTTAATTTTACTTATGATATTTTTTATCAGTTTACAGGGAATTACCCCTATAGAATCTAAGATCTAATTACAATACCCATATTCGAAAATCTTCATTTGTAAAAAAAATTAGAATGTAGCAAGTTCTCTGTTAACTTCCCCAGTTTAAAATGAAATTCGAAATAATAATCAAGCAAAAACTAAAATTTTAAAAAATAATTTACGAAAATCCCTTCATAACATGAGTCAATACTTTCAATTAACATGCTAGACACACAAATTATACACTGAAAATAAATAAATAGAAATAAAAGTAGAATATAAAACAAATTAGTTAAAATCAATTTAATCTTTGGGAAAAAAACTATAACACTAACAAATACATAACATTAATCTATAACACTAATAACTGCAATAACACTAACAAATGCATAATATTCTACAAGCATATTTAATGTTAAAATTTGCAAGCTCTTTTCAAATCTATATAGTAATGTTTTCAAAAAATTATGCTCGGATGAATAATGGTAGAAATTTGTATACCACAAAAAGGTCGCATACATTTAATAATGTATTTACGTACCTTGTACTTCTGTCTTTGTTTCGTTTGCTAATATTATATTAACTATCTATTTCTATGAATTATTTTTTCATTTCTGTAGCATATTACAAAGCAAAGGCAAACGTTCTTATAAATTTTAGATACATAAGAATTAGAGAATAAATAATGAGAAATCCGTGTAAATGGTTATACTTTTGCTAAATATAACCATTTGTAACTAGAAGAGATATTGCTTGTTACTGGTTCTGTTATTAATTGAAGCCAGAAATTCACTGCAGTATGGGCTTTGCAGTTCATTGTTAATCTCAAAAGTCTAGGCAAATATAACATTTGTATCCTTTTGCCAGAAGTCCACTACGTATCTTTCTTTCAGGTTCTATCAGAGTTGCTGCATAACCTATTACTCCACATGAAGTAGAAGTGATTACTACATGACTGAGATACTGAATATTTCTCTCGCATTGCCTGCCTATATCTGAACATTACAAATCCAGGATGCGTTTGAAACAATACATGGCCACTTTATTTGCCAGATCTTGAATTTTCTTTAGTGTAACAAGAAACCTTTGGTGTAAGAAGTTATATATTAAGAAATAGATACATCATTTCACAATTCGTTGCTGTATTTGAAATTTTTATCGATACGACAGTATATCTTGTGAATGTCTATCAATTGATGCGTTTTCATAGTAGGACATATATTCAAATTTCAAATCGCATTAAATAACTCATGTCTTGAAATTTTCTTTTAATATGAAACATTGTGCTTTTTCGTCATTGTGTAATAAATTGTCATTATATTTGTGAACTTTTCTTGCGCATTTCAATCTTTGTATCTGTGGACATGTAGCGTGACAAAATTATATTAAGTACTAAATATTTTTATGCAATTCTTATTATCATCACCTTTCCCCAGACACATAAACTTATGATATAAAATTTTTCAATGATATCATAAAAATTTACTATTACAAATCATATTTTATTTTATATTAAATGCATGAAATATTCATTATAGTTCTATTCTCTCAAACATTTAAAAAAATCTATATTGCAATCATTTGATAATAGTGATAATAATATTTTCGAAATGATTATGACATATAAAACTTTTCAATGATATCATAAAAATTTACTATTACAAATGAGATTTTATTTTATATTAAATGCATGAAATATTCATTATAGCTCTATTCTCTCAAACATTTAAAAAAAATCTATATTGCAATCATTTGATGATAGTGATAATAATATTTTCGAAATGATTATGACATGTACTTTGATAAATAAAAAAAAAAGACTGTGAGTTTTATTTAAATAAATGCCAACTTATTTATTTTTAATGGAATCAAAAAATCAATTACTAACTTCTATGACAGAACAACGAAGCAATTTTAATGTAAATTATCACATCGTAAAATAGTTAAATTTCCATCTTTCTAATAAAATGACTTCAGTTAGAATTTATAAAAATTATAATTTCGCATGTGAATTCTCCGTCATGTCACATTTGTTTTAATTATTTTATAAGTATCTGAGAGAATAGTTTCGCTTGTTGAATGTAGTGCAGTGGTTAAAGCTGGAAATCATTATTTAATTCAATTTAGGTTCTGGCATAATTTGCAGTTCAAGTGGAAATTCACGAATATATTTTTTGATTTGATAAAAAAAGAAAGAAGACAGAAATCTAATATTCTTCTACGTAATCACTTAAAGCAGCTACGTGAGCTTAGGTACCCAATTCCATGTACTTAACCGAATTAAAAAGGGGAAAGTCCTATTTTTGTTACTTCGTTTTTGTAAATTTCTCCCTCGTTTAAGTAGCCGTTTAGAACCATATACACCGGAAGTGATCGATGTTCGACGTCATGTCACGTGGCCATTACGTTTAATGGCTTTCGAATATGCCTACAAGAGTGATTGAAAAAGCGGTAAAAAACTTATTTTGTACTGTGTTAATGATAGTTATTGATTATCCTTGTTTGCTATTCAAATTTTTGCTAATATTCGGTAATGCACTTTTTCAAGTAAAATTGTAGGTTTCGGATTATTAAATTAAAATGTAGTGAAAATTACAAAAAAATAACACATTTTTACGAGCAAACATATTTTGCAAGAGAAACAAAATTTTTAACTAGAATTTATAAATACCCATTTATTAAATTCGTTATGAAAATAACAAGAGAAATAAAGTTCGTTATAACATTATACATAAAGTATGTAAAAAATTAAGTTCAGAGAAATTCCTGAAATCAATTTAGTGATTTCAATGACAAAAGTAAAATATTTCACCCTGTATAAATACATATTTTTAAAATATCTTGTAATAGTTCATTTGAAATTAGTTTTGAGGGAATCTTAGTTAAATTATAAAATAGAAAATTAAAGCTCAGAAACTATATTTTTATAGCTGAAAAGTGAATAAATTTGTTGTCTGTTACAAAATTAATGTTTAAAGAATGAAGCATTCTTAAATGAAATCATCAGCAAAAACTAATTAAGCGATTACTTTTGCCGAAGTTAAGCATAATTAAAAAAATAATACATTTTAAAAAGTCAGATCATTGTCTTCCACCTGCATAGTCTGAGATGGCAGTATACTGCTTTCTAGACTTTAACACCAATTTAACAGTTATTAAGTTCGATTCCAGCTTCGGATGTTTAAAATAGTTTAGTTTTAAAAATAGCCTGAAGTAAAATTGTCCTTTTAATTACTAAGCACGTGTGACAAAAGTCCTAATGATTTATGTAAAGAACCAGAGAAGATGTAAATTGCTACTGAAGAAAATTAATATATACATGTATTTTTAAATTTAATGCTTTTTTTCATTTGAGTTTGTATAGTTGATCCATTAATTTCATCAGCAAAATTAAAAGAATTTAGAGGGCAATAAATTAACTACATAAATTATATTGTACTATTTGTGTAAAATTTTGTTAACTATATGTGTTGCAAATACCGCTAAATGCACATTAAATTTCTTTATATTATTCTCTGTCTATACTTAATGAGAATTAAAACAAAAAAATAATTAAAAAAATCTCGACATACTTTATTTGCAAAAATAACTAACCCCATAAAAGCATTTTAAATTCATTATTACTGCAACAAAAATGTTACTTAAATGAAAAACTTCAAACGAATAACATTGTTTCTTAATCCTTAGTTGTTAACTTTTTTTTTATCAAAATTAAACAAATCTGCGTGTAATAAAAACAAAAATATTGAAATTCTGGAAATAACTTTTTTTTCGAAGAGATAATTGTTCATCAGAACTGATGTTTAAAAAATAAGTATCATTTGTTAAATTAACAATCATATATTTGGAACATAATTTTTTACTTTTGGTGAAAAATTTTTTACTTGATAGCACTTTTGGTGGTGTTAATGGAATTTTAAATGCATACTATCATTTAATATAGAGTAGGTTGTTATCAAATGATAAGATGAATTATATGTTTAGGAATATAAAACAGATCTCAACTTTATGAAATTTTTTATCTTTCGTTATTAAAACCTCTCTTGCTCATAATAACGTATAAAAGGATTTTTCCTTTTGAAGTGATGTTCCTTGAAGTTTACTCATAAAGTTGCATGGTGATTTTATTTGACCAATGAAATTCCAGAAATACAAATTACATTGCACGATTAAAAAATGTACTCGAAAAAATTATTTACTTATATCCTTTGTGAAGACAAACAAGCAAGTCAAAAAGCAGCGAGTTTAAGGAAAATGATAACAAATCTAAAACAGTGAATGAAAAGTGAAGAACATAATGCAGATAAATAAGAGAATGAAAATATTTCAAATTTGTTTTAAAATAATGACAAAAAGAAAAGAATAGAAGCAAGTGATTATGAAAAAATGTGAAAATTAAAAAAAAATATGATGAATATCAAGAAAACTAGAAATGGGAAATTGAACGTGAAATGAATAAGGAAAGACTGAAATGCATTTCCAAAAATCAGGAGAGAAAATTCCAAAGCGGACAGAAAAATTAAAATAGTATCAAAACTCGATACCAGAAGAAAAATTCAAGTAAAATTAAAATTTGAAATTGGAACTAATAGAAATAGAAAAGAAGAAGTAAAAAGAAAAAATTTAAGAAAAGTGAATACTTGTATTTATAAGCGAAGAAAATAATTATGAAATGACATTAAAACAAACAAAAAACGCAAATTCTGAAAAGTTTAAAAAAAACTATGATGAAAGATAAAAAATTCTTGAAACATATGTATTAATAAGAAACAATTTAAAATGTTGTAACAGCTTAGCAAAGTATTCAAGTATTTCAAAAGAACTAAAACTGATACGAATGAAAAATGAATCTGATAGAAGCAAAAATTTTTGAATAAATATTTCATTTTAAAAGAAAAATATTTCTGAATAAATTATTCCTTACATAATTGTTTAAATTTGGACATTTCAGTTACAAAAAAGCAAACAATACATATATATTAAGCATATATTTATGTAAAAAGCTTATAGAGCAATTAATACCTTGAAATAAATAAAGAAGTGACATTATCTGGATTAAAATATGTTCAATAATATTTTTTGTTTCTCTCAAAACAATATATATATATATATATATATATATATATATAACTGATTTCTGTGTGTGAAAAGATTAAATGCAAACATAATTCAAAGTAGTTAACTTATTATTTGAAATATTATTTAACATTAAATTTCATTTAAGTCTTAGATATTGTAAATAAAGTGAAATATTTAGGAATTAATTTATATATATATATAGTATTCGTGACTTATAAAGGAATCAACTGATCAAATATCAAATTATTCCATGAATATTTTTCTCTATTCCTAAGCAATTAAGTATAAATGACAATTATGCAAATGGTCAGCATTCGTTTATGAAGCGACCAAAGTTCCGCATAATACTGCACATTACGACGTAAGAAACTGTACTATGAATTCATAACAGTTTTATATAGTTGCGGTAAAAATTGATGAAAATCACTGCAATTCGTATTTTGAAATGAAGCATAATGTATGTAAGCCATAAACTATTCAAACTGATATAAGTATATATATTGATCCTATGCGTAAAGCTTATTTTTCGATTTAACCTCAGAAATAATCGGAGGATAAAACGAGTAAGTAGATTTTATTTATATAGATACCGTATTCATATGAAAATTCATTTATGAAGCTGTTATGTATTTTTTGATCTTCTATTTATAAAAATATTCTTAACACGTGTCCCGAGTCAAGAGTAACTTGTTATTTGAAAGCTTCTCACGTCAAGGAAGCAAAATTTTATTTTCAAAAAATTATGTTACAAGTTCTTATCATAACATATAACAGGACAGAGCGTTATTTATTTTATATGTGCTACTCGTATTTTGAAATTTCTGTTCACCTCATAAACTTTGAAAACTTCATGTATAGTTTTAAAAAGTCAAAGCATTTGTTGAAAGTTTTTCTTCTGTATAAAGAAGTATATATCTTAGTTGTAATGTATATAAAAATTTGTCTGACTAGTAAAATAATTTTTTGTTATTTATTATTAATGTTATTGAAATCTCATATTGTTGTACTGGAATGTATACTATGCCTAAAAATTCTTCTTGATTGGTTCATATAAAATAATTGTATAAATTCAAAAATAGATAAATTTTTATTTCATTTCACATATATATAATAAAACTGCACTGGAATATAATAGATCGTTTTTGAAATAAAATAATCTTAAGTTTTTATTTTGACATAGCTTTTGAACGTGTTATTTATTTTCTTAATTATTATATATATATATATATATATATATATAGTGACTTGCTAGTAATGTAAACAAAGGATTAGGAATATTTTCATAGTATTAATAATCAAATCAAACAGATAAGAATACCACATTTGGTCATGAGGAAATATACAGATTTCTATATATGATCCATAGCATTTCAAATGCTGTGTAGACACTCGGATTTTCATAATTAAGTATTTCAAAGGTGAACCGTTAATGCCTCGATTACAATGAAAACAATCCCTGCCAGAATCAACAGCAGTGTATGGATGACAAAGATCGTGTCATCTACCATCCATTGTAACATCAGATAGACTTAGTTCAAAATGTCCTCAATCGATTTATCAATCGTACAAGAAAAGTGTAATCTGTTACCTTATGGTCTTATAGTAGTCTTATTATTGGACAGTGTTCTGTAGAGCTAATAGTTTCGTTTGGATTTTAGCCCCTCTTAAAAAAGGCAGAGAAGTATGTTATATTCCTGTCCTTTGCATGCACGTCTGTAAAGATGGATGTTTGTGAGTATTTCAGGTTTCTTCTTTTATGGCATAATAATTTAAAAGTAATACAGGCAGGTAATTTATATATGATTATTTAAATGCTTTACAAAAACTTTAGATTGTTAAGCTGTTGATTACACGGAATCGAATTTGTCACTCCATACAAAACCATCTCCCCTCATTAGGCTGTATAAATCGTCGTTATGAGAGCGTTTCTCTGCTGATTGCACAACACAAGGTGAATGGCTTACAAGGGTATGGGAACGTTGTCTACGAACAATAAAAAAATGTCGAAGTGGAGTGATGAGATAAGATTCCTTTTGAACATGTGACTAATATGTATTAGATGTAAATATATTGTGTTATTCCTACGTGATTGCCATAGACGAGCAGTATAAAATTAACTGAAAAGTCATATTTTACTATTATTGAATTAAAACCAGAAGAATTTAATTCATTTAGATACGTTTATTTCTTTATCTTTTTCTAATTTATTTGATAATATTCACAATTTCTTTTATCTAAGCCTAATTAAATAAAAGAAATCATGATTTTTTGACAATGCCACTGAGAGAGAAAGTGTAAGATGGCTTGGATCGTTTCTGATACATCATGCAAATAATTCTGTTTCATAAATGGCATGAAAATTCATAACATTATTTGGAACTATTTAGTTAACATTTATTTCTGTGTGTATTATTTATTATTTTAAGACTCTTTAAATGAATTTGCAAGTATGACAGTATCTGTGTACACTTCCGATCCATCCAAAATGCAACTTCTGTGTAAATAAGTAAAATGGAATATACACCACTAGATCTAGTTTTAAATAATAAAAATCATATACGAAAATTCCTTTTCTTTATAATGTGTACAACTGGAAGTAACGTTTTCTTTGTAATTGTACTTATAGAATAGTGCCATATATTTATCTAAAATGAATTAAAATATTAAATGCCAATAGGCAATATTCTCAAAGATTTACTATAGTTATTTTAAATTACTGAATTCTCATATGAGCTTGGTGTTGTTATATGATACCCAGTTTCTAGGATTGTCACCATTCAGTACCAAAGAAGGTGGAAATGATGTCACCTTACATAATGGGACATATATCGTAGCTCTGAAAGCGGGTCATCGTAATTTAGAAGCAGGGAACAAACTCAGATTTCAGACTTCAAGAAGATCCCCAGACTTGGCTAGCCATCCCCAGAGATATCAAATCATATGGAGAACATTGGGACTACGACATCTTTAACATATTCCAGCCAACATTAGTGAACACAATTGATTTTAAATTGGATAAGGGTTCTAACTCACTATCATCTGATACCAAGTAGGAATGTCCTCACAAATCTTTCCACCATGATCCTATTATGAACTTTTTGAATCGTACTTTCTTTCTTTTTTGGATAAAATTTAAGTTTGTAATGAAAAATTTTTAATTATCTAAATGTTACTTTAAAATAATTACTTTTCTACCAAATTATCTTTTGGGACAAATACTTTAGAATTTAGAAATCTATTTCCAAAATTAAAATTTGAAAACATTCTACAGCAAAATTTTTATTTTATTTGGACATTTATCTAATACAGAATATTCTACATCTTTGTAATTTTTAAATGTCAGCAAAAACTGTGTATTCAACTTCATTTTCAACTCACGTAAGATTAAAATCAACAACTTGCCGAATAATTAAATTCCTCAAGAATAGTAAGAAGTAAATATATATAAAGTGCAATTTTATATTTTTCACAGTAGAAAACTCTTTGTGGCTTCTAATTATTGGTATTGTGCAAATATATGCCTTTTCCCATCTTCTGCACGTAATATTTCTTATCCGGAAACTATAGCAGAATAGAAAGTACAAGTCATCTGCGTATCACGAAAGGGTCATAAATTTTTCTAATATACGTGACTCTATTTTTGGTGAATATTTTTTTCCTATTTTTTTCAAACAATGATAGACATTGGTGGGTGTGGTTTTTATGCATGCAATTTCTTATGTACTACACCAGAGCTTTGCTCTTTTCCGTCCATAGTTCAGACTAAACATGCTCACACTTGATGCATAAAGTGCGTTTTGCTATACATTTTGCCTGTAATGACTTTAATCCTTTCTTTATTAGGATATTCAAATGTGAAGATTTATTAGTGGTACTCATTAATGGAATTTAAATTATAATTTTTTTTATTTTGAAATAATTTATAAAAGCACATATTTAATTTTAAAATAATTTTATGTAAAATTTATTAATTTTACATAAAATTATTTTAAAATTAAATTTGTAAAATTTATTAATTTTATTAATTAATTAATTATTTATTAATTTAACCTTAAATTTATTAATTTAAGTTGATGTTATAATTAACTTATTAATTATAATATCAAGCATTTTATCAAATAACTTTAAATATATTAACACAAAATAAACATTATAGATTACAACTCAATGACAAAAATTATTACTCAATTTTTTTTATTGCAGAATTTATTTCTAGCTCATAATAAGAGTTTCTATATACGTGCCTATATGCATATAATTATATGAATGTATAAACATATGTTTTAGTTTTACAAGATAACCAGGTATTACAAAGTAAACAAGAAAGTTCTTGTCGTTTTGACATTGCGATTGAAAAAATTGAGAATACGTATGCAAATTAGTATATGGCATGGTTGAGACACCGGTCAGTTGATAGTAGAAATATAAGTCGTTGTAGAAGCAGTTTCACTGAGCACATCCATCAATCGAAACTCATACAGAAGTGAAGAGAAATGGACGTACCGAAGCAACTCGTTCGGTGTTGTTTACTGTATAACTTCAAAGTGGGCTTATTAGCTGCTGCAACAAGTCACCGAATATAACAAACCTTTGGAGATTGTGCTGTAAATGAATGTACGGCAAGGCATTTATTTCACAAATTCAGATCGGGAGATTTGTCCCTCTGCAACCACTATGTTTTGTGTCTGGTGTCAAGTGGCTCACTATGAGCTGCTATCAACAGTCACTGCGGACATTTACTAGCAGCAATTGGAGCCAGTTGGGGTTAATCAGATGTTAGTACTGCTTTTGAACAATAACATCAAACCGCATGTCAGGTGAGTGGTCAGAAATAACATACAGAAACTTGATTGGAAGACTTTCTGCCATCCTCCATACTTAACTGTATTTGCACAATTAGATTATCACCTCTTCCATTCCCTGGATTATCATGCTAGCGGAAATCCTTCATCAATGAAACAGACTCTCGTCAAGCATTAATGGACTTCTTTGCGTTCAAAACCCACGAGTTTTACCACAAAGAGGGTTGCACAATTTGAGATAAGTTGACAGAAAGTGCTGGATGCCGATGGTGATTACTTCGAAAGCTAACAATGGGATACATTTTCTGTAGAACATGCTCTTTTGGGTTATTAAAAACTGCAAGAACTTTCTTGTTTACCTTATATTTAAGAAGAATAAAAAATTATTAAAGAAAAAATTTTAAACGCAAATTATAAATATCTTTCTTTATTGCAATTCTGTTTCTGAAACTAAGGTTACAGAATAATGTATTTGAGAGAGATTTCTTGCCGTTTCATAAGTAGGTGATATTTCTATAAATGAACTTTCCCTTTCTAATCCTTTTATTCCAAATCATAAAGTCTCAAGTGAATTTTTAAGAGTAATTTAAATAAGCAAGATTTTAAATTTATATCCTAATATAAATTAAATAAAATGTTCAAATTTGGTAATATAATTATCTGATATATTAAAAATGATTAATTAGACCTTAGTAAATTCTCTTAGATTTTATAAAACAAAACATTTTGATTATTTATTTTGTAATAATGTGTGTGTGCGAAACTATATTAATACCGTAGTTCAACAATATTTTTAGAAATTCAACATATGATACCATCTCTTGTAAATCAGACCACACTTTACAGATGGTTTAATTTACAACAACGTGGATACCATATGTGCACACATTTAATCAAAAATATATCAGTTGACTCTTGTCAAATGAAATTACTCCTGATCCCTTGTGCCACATTGAGTTGTGGAGAAAACAGTTTGTGTTTTATTTTTTTAACAAAGATAAGGAAATTTGATTCATTAATATTAAGTGCTATGTGAATAAAATTTATCTCTCGCACATCTTTTCTTCAATGAAACAATATGGCATTCTTGTAGAATGCCTTCAAAAATTTTGCTTCAAAAGAAGAGCTCAGATTAAAGTAAAATTTCTATTTTTAACCCGTTTACAGTAAATTGTCTGTTATAATAATAACATTTACAATAAACTGTCTTTTTACCTCCGAATTTTATCATCATAATCTTTTATTTTTATAGGCATCGTTGAATCATATTGTATATTTAATCCTAAAATTGTCATTGGTCAATAATAAGACCTGAAAGTATTTTTTTAAGTTACCATAAATTTGTCTAATTTTCTATAAATTTGGCATATTTTCTACAAGTTTAGCACAAATAAATAATTTTTGCACCGTATATTTCAAATTTAATTTTCTTTGTCTATCAGAAAAATGTATCACAGATTAATTATTATTTAAATTTTTTCTATGAAAAATTTCTTAACTAGGTTAGATGAAGAGAATTAATTTTTCATTTTGTATTCAGACATATCATATAAAATTAAACAACTTAGAATATTACTTATTCAAACTCAAACATTCTTTATTATTAAATTGTCAAGATGAACTCTATCCAAAGTATTGTGAGTGATGAATGATTGCCATATAGAGAGAGTAATGTCAAAAAAATTGATTTTAAAACAATAAACTAATTATTATTATTATTACTGTACTTACAACATATCTTCAAGTTATCTAAAACAGAACATATCAATATTTTCTTTTAATAAATAAGCATTACTATTCACTTTTAGAATAATATATTATATAATGCTTGAAAAGTCTCAAAACAAGTTCTAAAAATAATGCTTATGATATCACGACTTATGTTTTATAGCTGTAAAGTTAAGAATAATAAATTATTTTAAATTTAAAAAACGAAGAAATCACAACAATCGTTATTTGAAAACTAATTTTTTGCAATGTAATTCAAGCAGTTTGTAATGTATGTAACAATGTAATTTTCTTTGAATATTTTTACCAAACGTATTGACTTTGGTATACATTACATTATACAATATATACATATATATGTGTGTGTGTGATACTGAAAATATTTCTCAATAAAACAATGAATGATATACCATCATTTATTATAAATTCTTAACATTCGGTCATTCTAAATTAATAGTTTCTTTTGAAATTTAACACAAATTAAGATGTTTCGTTTTTTTGTTTACTTTTTCCATTTCATTTTCAGCATATGCTATACACATAAACATAACACAAAATAACAAACACCATGAATGTGTAAAAAAGTAGGTGATATTTGATACTTTTTTTGGGAAAGAGTATAAATGAAGTAGATAAATCAAATAAATCCTATTAAATAGTTTTACAAACCTTAAATTTCATAAACATGCATTTTTAAATATAGTATTTACATCTTTCATATTTTGAAAGCACATTTCTGAAGTTATTTTTTAAGTTTTTAATTAAAAATTGGTTTATATAAAATCTCAAATCAATGTAATTATTACATGAAAGTTAATTGCATTAAATTATAGTTTGTTCCTTTTATACATAAAATTATACAAATTATTCATAATACATATATTTCCATGAACAATTTGCAAGCTAAAATTTTAAAATTTTAACTTAAATAAATCTAATTACTTAGTATTAAATTTATGGAAGCTTCTCTTAAAACTTCATGAAACTGTAAAATTAGGGATTCTACCAATCAAAGTAGCTTTTAACAGTACTTTGAAATATATTAAAGTGTAGAGATCCTATTTCAAAATCTTAGCTTTCAAATAAGATCGAATATCTTCAAGATGTTTGCATGAATTTTCACTTTCGGTGACATATCACTGTTTACCATGAACTTTATAACGAACATTAAATTTGTGACGAAATTTTTATGTGTTGTAAAGCAAGGATGCTAAATATTTATAGTGTAAAAATACCTACTTTTACGATATTTGAATAAGAGGATAATATTGATACTTGTTTTAATCCTAAAATAAAAGGGAGTGTGTGCTTTTATATGCATATATAGAATATTTTTATTTTTTGGATATGAAGTTTATTGATTAACAATTTAGAGAAAATTTTAAGCACCAGTTTCAAAATGGATATAAGCGAATTAATAGTGTCCTATGTTATATAGATAAGCTGAACATTGTTTCGTTTAAATCCTTATTCTCAATTATTCATACTTTTTACTTATGATCTCACACACATGTATATGTGTGGGTGTCTTGATGCTTTTATTTTTCTATAAACATTATATTAAATTTGAAAAGCAGATTATTTTAACAAACATTGAAGTGCTTTGATGTATGTATTAAGCTATAGATGTTTGCCACATGCTTTTTTTTTTACAATTTTTAAAGCATTTGCATCACATTAAAGTAATTTTGCTTGGGAAATATCTATCTGTAGATAGGAAAACTAAATAGCGATTAAGATTATAGCGACTTAAATATCTTCCTATATATTAACTTTTATCCCATAAAAGCTCTTTTGAAAAATAATCTGAGTCCAATTAATGTACATAAGCAAATTTAACATATTTTTCAAAGCTATTCTTAAAAAATAGTCATAAGAATAATTCAAACATCAAATAAGTAACGAAAAATTCTGAGATTTCATTTGGAGACCATTTGCATTGTATTCCCATATGTTCACTTCTAACATATTAAAGACATATCTTTTTATATATTTGGTATCAATCTTATGTTACTCATTAGATTTATAAAATCTATGTAAATTAGAAAACACAAGAAAAGCTATGTCATATTAGAGGGTTTAAAATTAGAAAGCAATATTTAATATTCTTAGATTGTATTCAAAACTATTATTTATAGATTGTTTGTAATACTTGAAACAAATTAAAACATAAATATAAAGATAAGTATTTCATTTTGATAAAATAATATATCTTTTTATCTCCTAATTTAAAACTAATCAGTTCTTTTCTGATTGAGTCACCTGCAGAATCTAAAATAGTTTAGGAGCATTCAACTGCTCCTTCAACAACAAACTAAATAATGTTTATCTATAGTCATAACCTCAAGCTATGCTTATCTTTTTTTCATATTTTCTTTTCCTCTTGAGAACAGATGCATTTGATTCAAGTAGTTTTTGAGACGTGAAACTTTCCTTATTTTCTTGACTAGATATAGTCATTTCTATTGTATCAGAAAATGTTTCCTGGAAGGAAATGTAGCCTTTTAGAAGCTAAAATTAAATTATAATTTGAATTTTTTATTTGATCTAAAATACCATAATGTCTTAGATTTCAAGGATGTAACTGATAGGTAACTAAAATAAATGATTTTCGGCGTTTTTAAAAATATCATGAAATATTCTTCAATGTCAAAATGCAATATAAAAATAAATATAGCGCATAATTTAAGCAATAATGGATTAGTTTTAAGATTGTAACGTCAGTATATGAAAGAAATGCAAAATAATTGTAATGATTTAAATAAATGTCTTATAAGGAACAGATATACATAAAAAAATATCATCATAAATTGAACTCAAAATGAGATTTTCTCAAATCATTTTCATAATTCTTATGCTTTACTTCAATTACTGAGAAAATTGAGTTTTATCTCAGTAAATTAGACAAATTGTTCTTAGCTTGATGCCCTAAAAAAAAGATTAAGCTTTAGTTTCAAAATTTTGAGATGAGCCTAAATATCACTGGTAAATTGATTTTTCCCTTGTATCTTGACATTCAAGTTCGATATATGAGAAAGAAGAACTGGGAAAAATGCAAAGTTCAAAAGTCATTCTGTACCTTCTACCTCTTCACACTATGCAGAACACTGTTTCTCATAGAAGAACAACGCAACATCGTCCTTCAGCAGCCAAACTCGCTCAAAAACCAATTCTGTTCTAAACTACTTTAATTTCATGCGATACAGAGACTCAGCGTATTTAGATTGCATAGTTTTAGGAAAATCTCAAAATTACCTTTGATTACGCCCACGAGATCGAATAGTATTTGCAAGCTACATGGCGTACATACAATTCAATCACAGGTTTCCATTCACGGGTCAATGCATATTTACACAGAACATCTTCATGTATAACGCAATGAAGAAGAACAGCACTGTTCTCGGGATAGTTTTGGTTACAGTTAAAAAAATCCAGATTTTTCTTTCATAGTTGGTGCTCCATCTGTCGTAATATTACGTGTTTGTTATATGCACTTTCAAAGTTAAGAGCGATTCCAGAAAAATATCACATCCCGTTGTAGCCGCATTAAAGAACGCATGCACTCCATTTCCATGGCAAATTGAAAATTCCCATCAACACCTCTTATAAATAATACTAAATAAGCAGTATCAGTAATATAAGTGCTTTTATCCATAGTTATGGAGCAGAATTTAAACTAGCTAAATTTTGAATCTAATTTTGATGTCAAATTTTATTGATAGATACTACCCTATAAATTACAGTCTTTTGAAATAATCTGACAGTCTCAAAACTATTTTTCATGTCTGCGCATAAGACATCACAAATTTGGTGCATGCATTGTTTAATCACAGAGATCTTTATTATTTATAGCAATATTGTATGCTACAATATAACTCGCATGTGTAAGTTCTTCTTGGATACTGATTGCTTTCTTGATAAAATTACACCAGCCCAATAATATTTTACAAGGATTTTCTGCATTTTCATTCATATTCGGTTATTGCTTCGTAATTGGAATTTTTATGCATAGATGTGAAATGATGGGAAATGGTATATTCTTTAAAAAATGCTACAGCTCCATTGCTAATATGAAGTATCATTTACAAATATAAAAATATATTTCAAGTCAATTCATCATTAAAAGCACAGCCCTCAGTATGACTTTACATTTTTAGTAGCCATTTTGAAGTTAAACTATTTTAAGAATAACCCAAACAAGCACTAGTTACGCTATACTTTTAAAATTTTACTACTATATTCACAATGTTGTTATATATGTTTGCAATCTTTTAATTCATTATCAATAATAATAAAACTCGGACCAAAAGGAAAAGTCACTGGCTAGAGCTTAAAATGCGCGGTCTGCCACATGTGAACTATAATTCGCCTACAATTTATTCTCATATTTTGGCTCCCCGAGAAAGATATAACATTTTTTGGTGCCAGTTAGATCTGTAACTAACAAGAACTTCCATTTTTAACACTTTAACGATTGAAAGATGTCTGACGATTTACATTTTGTAGAATAAAAATTAAGAAAGTAGAAAGATAAACGGTTTTTCGTTGAAAAAGTATATTAGAAATAATATTTAAACAAAGTATAAAAAGGAGAGATGAATACATAAAATATAAATATTTTCCTTTGTCCAGCAAATTAAGCTTCTATTCGGAGGCTACATAGAACCTTCCGTAAGGGCGTAGTTTGCACATCTCTGGTTTAAAGGAAGTTCTGCTAGTATTAAATACTTTCTAAAATTGAGAGTCATATGACTGACTAATTGACACTTGAACTGATATCAACGTTTTCACAACATGATAACACATTTTCAGAACTCAATAAATACTTTCTTTCATAGACCCTTTCAGAATTTCAGTTTCTGAGTGGATTAAAAAAATAAACAGTATCGGTTATTCGTTTAACCCATACATCCAGCACAGTAATGGAACTGCTGTTAACTGTAGTTGTACTAAATTTACCTACACTGAAAGTTAATCCTCATTGATTGGATTATGCTCTTTAAAGCAAATTATTTCAGATTCTTTCACAGACACTGTTGAATAATAAGAATTGGATACTTAAAATTGTCGTTATGTTCAGCCAAACAGTGAATGCCGTTGTTTGGCATTTTGACATCCTCCATATAGATAGCCTTTCTTGGAAGATTTTTCATTAATAGATAATAATAGTCGTGTGCTGCAAAGGAGACAGTTTAGAAGCCTTCCAAATTTTAACCTTGAAAAATTGCATACAGAAGTGAAATGTCAGTCTCCCGTTGTCTAACAGTGACTGGGAACGAATATTTAAACATTATGCAACAAACGTCCTGTTCTACCTCTACGCTGAGTCTTAAAAAGAGATGTGATTTTTTCAAACTTATATTATGCATGCAGGTTAGTTGTTGTGGATACTTGGGAGTTTCTTGGGTTACCTTTCTTATGACACCCAAATTAAGTGCACTGTCTAAGAAAAGTTTTCCCGGAAGATAATTTATGAGGTAGACACTAGAAAGGGGAAATGGATATTGAGCTTCTATCTTCTGTACCAAGTCTCTTAGATTGAAGGTATCAAAATTACTTTTGCATTTTCACTGTCCCATACAGCGTTTCAAATTGTATACGTAAATTAGAATAGTTTTTTTTATGAAAAGAATTTGTCAAAAAATATTTCGCTAATATATTTGTCGTATATACATACCTATATACATGTTGCTTTAACATCTATGTATTCATATATATAGATTTAAAATGTACATAAATAACAAGATATTGATTAACATGCATATAGATTCGTATGCTCTTAAACAGAAACTTTACTAGAAATTCATCATAATATTAATTTGTAGATAGATCTTGTAAACGTGCAATTGAAACTTTACATCATTTCAAAAAATAATCTTAAAAGTAATTTTGGGAGCCATCTGGGATTCATACGTGTTTTTGTTTGGATAAATCATTACATAAATTTTTATAGGATATTTAAATGTACTTTGCATGCAATTTGTTCAATACGATTTATTTTTCATGCAAATATTCTCTTACCATATTCTATATAATATGGAATATGAATTAAAATTTTATTACGCTCAGTTGAATTTTCAAGTAAGATCTAGCAATGTTCAAATATTTTTAGATTATTCTTTTAATAGTTAGTACTTTTTAGGGTTTTCTGTTTTATCAATATCATCGATTAATGATGACTAAATTTTTATGCACTTAACAGTACTAAATTACTTTTGTTTTTATTCAGAATGATTCAGTCTGTTTAATTTTAGAGTATCATGATAGCGAATGAATGATAATGAATACATATTTTACGTTCTTTGACAGTGAGAAAATTAAATTAATATGTGAAATGATCAGATTTATTACTTAAACATCTACATACAGGTCAGAGATATGATGACACTTAAAAATCATGTTGAACATAGTTGCAAATTCAATCCAGAACGCACTATATATCCACAAAATCAAAAGATGAAAGATATGTGAGAAACAGATTTCAAGTAATATAATTTTATCACATAAAGATGATTTTACATGGTAAGAAATCACTTAAAAAAGGTGTTTCTATACATAAAACTACACAACACAGTGATCGATGAATTTAGAAAGTTCGTTTGTTGTATTGTCTGTGGCTTTATTCACAATAATTCAAGTACATCATTTTTCAACATTCTTAAAACTCAAGATGAGGGTATTCTGTATTTTTACTCATTTAAATAACTAAAATAAGAATAAAATTACTAATTTTGTGACTGATTTGGATCATAAAATAACTAAAATAGTATTGTTAACCAAGGTTTAATTAATAATGCTTAAATGAAATATTATATCACCAAATGGCATTGCTTTAAAACGAATTACATACAAGTACAATATTTACTTGTACAATTTGTACCTAAATATCTTTTTCCATAGTATAGATAATTAGTAAACATCATATAGCTTCCACATACATATTTTGCACTAATAATGTAACAAAAATACGACAAAGCAACTGTAGATGAATAAAATAACTGCGTATATGAACTGAGCTTACATATTTTAATTGTACACAGAAAATTTAGTTCCATATTGTATGTAAATTTTTTCATTTCAACTTAGAATATGATAAAACTTAATATTTTTTAAACACTAAAAAATTTTGAGTAACAATATTCTCACGGCAAACGTAAAAGACCAGTGATTATGAAATAAGCAGTGAGAAATGTTCTTGTCATTTTATCAGGAATAGGTGGTAATTGACTGCATTACCAATTCAAAACAACAAAAATGAGTCGCCAAAAATGCAACTCAATGAATATGGAAAAATAAAACTTCCTTACAGAAATATCATTGCTATTTAAAATCAATAATAATTAATAGATTTGGAATTGCTCCTTTCATAACAATTTCATTAATGCTCATTTGTTACAATTCTCTTGAGTAAAAAATTGCTTAAAATCTAAAAGGGAAATTAGAATGATTTTATCTCCTTGCTATTATATATATAAAGACAAATTGATCATGTAGCATATTTTTAATCATTATTTTTGTTAAAAAATCTTTTATTTTAATGGATAAGTTTTATAGAAGGTAATAAAATTGAGAACCGAAAGAGATCTTAAAATGTTGCAATTAAAAAATAACAGGCTTTAGAGAAGTTTACTTTTATATAAACTACGGTTAAAGATTTAAAATACCATAAATGCTTACATTTTAAAAGACAAATTTTATTTCAAAATATAGATACATAAGACTATTTCATTTTTTTTAAAATTCTATAAAACATTACATAAGAAAAGATTGTATAAGAAAGACTTCCACATACATATATAATAAAGACTTGAAAACAATACACGAGCATTTCTTTATAAATTCTACTTAG
>JAPDSC010078651.1:12682-29599 GCA_026290005.1 Latrodectus geometricus | reverse complement strand
AAAAAAAAAAAAAAAAAAAAAAAAAAAAAAAAAAAACTAAATAGCAATTAATTATATCCATTCTCTTATTTATGAATATAATTTACCAAACTAAATAATATATAACTGCTGAAAGGATTGCTTAGTAATGATATCTTAATGTTTTATACATAATCAAAGAATATTATTAATGGAAGATATTTAAAATTCTTTGCATATGAAAAGTTCAAGCTATTTTCCACTTTTTCGATAATCTTATAGATATATATCAACCGTTTATTTGCAATCAACAAATTAATTACCAATTGCAAATTACGAACTAAAGTATACATGATAATATATAGGAGTAAATAATATGTAGGATTAATTTTCTCTAGAATTAAATATAAAAATAGTCAGATGTATGTTCATTAGCAATTTATCGTATCCTAATTCACAACCTTACTTGATTTAAATTCAGTTGCTGAAATATTCTAATTTTAAAAATATGTAATTCCCCTTAGTGTGGTCAAAATTATGGTAAAAAGATAGAAGTACATTTATTATATCTATATTGTGAGAATTAACTTTGTAAATTTGCAATTGCACATTATTCATAAATTATGCAACCTCACTCTTATGAGCATTCAACATTTATAAACGTTTCTTGATTATAAAAAAGGATTATTCGAATGTAAAATAGCATTTTATTGTTTATAAGAATAAACTTTTATTCGTTCAAAAATTTATTTCTGAAAAATATATTTTCGAATACATATTTTTAATGTTTAAAAATGTATGTTTTCATAAAGAAATAGATAAATGGAAATTAAAAATTTA
This sequence comes from Latrodectus geometricus, assembly GCA_026290005.1. NCBI lineage: Eukaryota > Metazoa > Arthropoda > Arachnida > Araneae > Theridiidae > Latrodectus > Latrodectus geometricus. The sequence goes on along the minus strand of JAPDSC010078651.1, from coordinate 28,801 downwards.
AAAATTGTTGATTTGTTTCAGCACAAAATTTATTTCATCGAATTCCGTTAAACTTGCAATGAATATAAATTGGAAAAATAAAACTAATTTTATATATTTCAATTAGTAGTTTAATTCAGTAGATTTCTGACTGTCATTTTTTGCCAGTCTGAGTGTGCAAATCAGTTTAAATCAAGATATGCAAGCAACAATAGTAATGTCGATTTCCAAATCACTTTATAAACACTACCACGTGATACTTAGAGATGAACATTTGAACATGATGAGTTAGTGCAAATAAATTCAATCAACAAGACATTCATTTGCTTGGTTGTGTTCAGCATATTAATTTCCAAATAGAAAAGCAACACTTTCTTCAGTCTTATCTTAGGTTACGAACAACACGTTTTCTAAAAATGGGAACATTTATAAGTAGTTAAATTCATCTTTAAGAAATAAGTTAGATTTTTTATTGAATTCAAGAAATCATAAGATTTAGCAGAATTTGTATCTATTATGGATTTATCCGAAATTGCAAAAATCAGTATAAGAATGTAGTTTGCATAATTTTCTTCAAGATTTCCGCTTAACAATTCATGGATACATTCCCTCTTAATGTGTGATGTCTATTTAAACATTACATTCCAACCAGTTACATGCAATCTCTCAATATGAAAAGCAATGCTTTTGAAATTACAACTCACAAATGTTAAGTGGAATTTTCTCTTGACAAAAGATAAAAAAATTAAAAGCTACTTGTCAATCTTTTTGTCAAACAAATGTAAGGATATCAGTATCAGTACGAATTAAGTAACTCTCAAAATACAGCATCAAGAATGCACAATTTATACTAAATATGCATGAAGTAATATGTAAGGTTTTAATACTGCACAAAGTATAAACTGAATATTTAATTCATTTTAAATAAAATCGGAAGAAAAAAAAAACAAAACAAATGTTTCCTGATTTCCTGACAATATATTAGTAACACATTAGTTTAACAAGGACGTTCAGAGACTTTACCTGTTGATACTTATAATTCCATAGCAACACATCTTATGGGTTGAAATTGTCTATAACGATGCTTGTATAAAAATTGATTATGAAAAGTATTTCGAATGAAATATAGAACATCAATTAATATATTTTATTTTAAATTGATCACCACATTGGGTACTGACTAACGCTGATGAAATATATTTTAACACCCACTGTGTCTCAATGATTTTCCGGGAATAGTTTTCATAGATTGTGAGGAGTATTCATATTTTGCAACGGGGAAACCTTGAAAACTTTCTAACACCCACTCAGACAGACTTGATTACAAAAAGTAACAGCACTACACTCTTCTCCCATTATTCAACATGTGTGAAATTGAATTCTAAGCCTTATGTTCTGAAGATTGCCGTCCTATTGCTGAACAATACTCCTTATTCTGAACTATACATATTGTATAAAATATGAAGATCTGATGTGTAAATTTCCAATGAACAAATGGAGTACGTATAAATGCCTTGTTTCAAATGGAAGATATCAGTTTATGTTTGCTCAATATAATTAGTTAGTTGCATTAAGCTGACTTGCGTTCTGTTATATTTCGCCCACATTTAAATTACGAGCTCTGATCTTGTGTTTTGTATGTATGTGGTTTGGGGTTAAATCAATGGCAAATTAATTGAATGCATTAAATTAATGGAAGGATATGTGAAGGCATTTTTCTCCAAATATTAATTCTTATAATAAAATAAATTCCTGAGAATGTTTAAAGAGTGTATCTTATACTAAATGATTCTCATTGATTTTAATATAGGTAGAATATTTATAGAGTTATATCCAAATATTTGAATTTCCCAGTCGCGTTAATTTTCACGTCCTGTGAGTGGATGTGTATACATGGGAAAATAAGTGCACCCTCTTTGCAGATATTCTGCCTATGTGAAATATTTTTTTGTGTAAATGTCTATGTTTTCATCAGTAGTGTCTACTTATTAAGTTTAAAGCAAATATTTAATTTCAGCTAAGATTGGTATTTAAACTAGATTTGAATTTATTCTTTCATGCGTACCCATAACCATATACCTTGGAAAGATAAATTCAATAAAATTGATATGTGAATACCATATTGTTTACGTGAATTTAAATCACAATCAGTGATTCAGTGTACTTAGAAAATTTATCACTGCATATATGAGTACACGCTAATGGTTGTCATAAGGCATAATGCCTTTTCCTATCAATATAAGAACAGATTAAAATATTTCACTAACGTCAACTTTTTTTGTACAGCAATACTTATTTTTAATGTTTAGAGCAATCAATTCATTCCTTTGCCTATTGTGCTTTTAGTTAATATTGAAGTCTGTATAAACATTTAAATCATATTGATTTCATACATTTTTCACATGCTTTGCAATAATAAATAAAACTCTTTGAAATTGTAATGAAAAGTCTGCAGCATCTATCTGACATATTATAGATTACAATATACAGCATACAATAATATTCGTGCAAGCCATAAGATAAAATTTAGATTTGTAAGCATCATTAATTATTTTTATTCTGATTTTTCTGATGCATTGCAATTTTTCTGAGCATGTAAATTAATTGCGACACAAATAATTTGTATTAACAGAATTTAAAAATTTATATTCGATATAGCTTAGAGAACGCTTTACTACATTTTTTATTGACAGGAATATGCTCAATTTAGAGATGAATTTGCTAAAATTACTTCAATCAAAAATTTAAAACAAAAATATTTTAGTTGAATATCTTCGAGTATTTGCTCAAAAATTATCAAGGTTTATCAAATTTAACATGTTTGTGAAAGAAAAAAATCAAAACACGGAATATTTAACAGTAACGTATGCATCTAATAGTTTGCACAATCATTGCATGTTATAATCAAGTTCTGCCCTTTATATTTTTCAAGGAAACGCTAATGGCTCCCATGAGTCTTTTGAAGTTGTTGTAAATCTGTCCCTGTAGACAAAGGGAAGTGAGAAGTGCATTTGTTGGAGAGAAAAGTGACCTGCTTTTCTTAACGATTTTTTCATCGTTGAAAAGAGTTCTCACCAATATCAGCCCCCAGTATTTCTGATCTTAAAAACATACATATGTCTTTAAAAACTTAGACAAGCTCTTATTTCACCACAGAATTCAATATGTATAAGAAAAGAAAGTTCTGTGAATTAACTACCCTTAAAAAAAGGACTTCATTTTGATCTTAAACTATTGATAATTTTCAACATCTTATATGGTAATAATTTGGAACTTTTAATGATATTTTTACGTTCGTCAAGTATTGTTATTTCATGCATATAAAATTTTTTCTAAACTTTTCAAACTTGAATTTGAGTCTTTTTTTCCCAGCTGAGAAATGTCTTCAAATATTTCCTGTGATTTTGTATAGAAATGTTATCAATAAATCATTTGTGTCAGAATATTAGTACATAGCTGTGGATATTTTCATTTATAAGAGTTATTTAATCTTTATTACGTCCATTAAAATCTATATTACTGAGCAAAAGATATACTGTAAAGCTAACAAATTAAGGTGAGCAAACCTTATTTCTTTTCGGAGAAATTTTACAGCATATTTTAATGAAATATAATATAAAGTGTGCTCATATGTCAAAGTATAAAATATACCATAAAATGTTTTGTTAACAATAAAAATATCTCGTATACTAAAAAATTTAATTTGATGAATTGCAAAAATTGCATTAAGTTGAGCTATAATTACCATGAATCATATATATTTTCTATCATGTGTTTTTCCCCTTTTCTCTAAGACACAGATTCAATAAAATATTTTTGAAACTTTAGAAGGAAAAGTTTACACAAATTTAAGATTTAAATACAAATTTCTAAATCAATTCTTTTGAAATCTCGTAAAGTTACAATTTTCAACTGATTAACAATTGTTTTTCATTAAGTATTTCTCTGATTTTAATCCAGCAAGTAAACAAAGGAACAAAGTTTGATCAAAAATTGTTTAAAAAGTTATTTCAAAATATTTTTTAGTATTGGATCTTAGTATAGTTTGAAATATTCATTCTTAAGTAATGTTTTGAAATAATTAATTTTAAATAACACTTTTAAATAATTTGGCAAATATGATTATAAAAGTATAGGTTGATTTTAATGGTACGCTTTTACTAAAAAAATGATTGAACGTTATTAGATTGATATGTGTATGTGTTTCATTATGTAATCTTAATAAACTTGTAAATAAAATTATTGTTTAATGATTGTTGATTAAAAGAAAACAAACAAAATAAGTCTGATTCAAGATTGAATTAAAATGTCAGTAAATGTGTTAGACATAATGATAGTATTTGCAGTTGAGCATACAAATACAATCTCTTTATTTTATTTGTTATGAAATTATGCGTATTTAACAATGACATTATTTTATTTGTAGAAAAATTTGTCTACATATTTTAAGTTATATTTCCAATCAAAAATAATTTTTTTAAAAATTAAAAGTGCCCATTTATTACGATTTAAAAAATTGCAAAATGCTTTATTTTATTTTTGATTAGTACAGTTAATATTTTTATAATATTTTGTTTGGCTTGTATTTCCGTTATTATTTTCTGTATAATAACAATTTCACTTTAAAATACAACTTACTTCAAATAGAGAGATTTTATTGTACAAAAATTGATTTTCTGATTAAACTGAATACATATTTTGTAAACATTTATCAGTTTTTATATTTCCCTAACATTTCCGAGAGAAAAATTATGGCATAAATAAATTCATTGCATTCAAACTGATATACAATAAGAAAACACAGTTTCCTCCAGACAATAAGGTGCCGAAAAGATCTGATCTTGTGTGAACGACTGAATTCTCCTAGACGAATTCTGACCTAATAAATAAAATGTCAGAGTTCAATTTTCCCCCTTTCAGCAATATCAATAATCAAAATTTCAAATAACATTTCAGATTTCGGAAATTTAGTTTTTAGAGGATACATTAGTTAAAATTTCAAAATTAAATATCAGTATAAAAAATATTACAGTTTTAGTAATCTTATAGCTTGTATTTTTTAATTTCAGATAAGTTGGTTAGATTAAATTTATGTGAATTAAGTTTTAATATTAATAAAGCATGCGCATCTGTATAACAACTTACTTCAAAAATTAAACTAGCTTAAACTACATTTTCTAAAAATTTTAAGTTCAAGTTTATTTATTTGAATACTTTTTATCAGTTATCAATAGTACTTTTTTTTCCTTAAGTATGATAAGATTTATTTTGGAAATGATTTATTGTTAAAAAAATATTGAAACATATTAAATTATGAAATCCTTCTTTAGTTCTCACCTTTTGCACATATTAAACATTTTAAAAATTAATAAAAATTTAAAAAACCATTGTTCTTAATTTACAAATTAATAATATAATGGTTGATAACTCAGTACTTATAAATATAGGTATTACCTCAAAATACGAATTTTTCTGGGAGCAATTATTTATTTTTTCCTTAAATATACTAACAGTAAATACTAACAGGAATTCATAAATATATTTTTAATTAGGAATTCATCTTTCATTATTTTAAAAAATATCCATCATTATTCTATTAGATACATCCATTAGCAATACTTAATCAAGTATAGAATATTAAAGAAAAAAAAGTTGTGATCCATTGTTTCTTTTTAAATCCAATTTCCAGCGGAGAATTAAATAAAAAATTAATTTTACTCATTTCTTTCTGCCATTAAAATCCATAATATATAGTTCGTCACCTTAAGATGTAATTCATTGGGTCGAAAAATAGCTATTATAGGTACATTCAGAATAATGGAAACTGCATTTTATTGTTAAATGCAGAAAAATTTACCATTCCCACAAAACTGGGAAAATGACATGAATGAGAGCTGCTCACGAAAAACATGAATTTCCTTTTTTAATAGCAGTGCTATTACTTTCAATGATAATAAAAATCAATGATATTAAATCTTAAAAATTATTTCTTTGGTGCAAAAGTAATAAATTGTCATTTAGAAGTCACAAAAGGGAAGTCGTATGTATATTTAATGCAATCTAGCTGCCCATAAGAATGCTTGGTATTTAATACTATCTAGTTTTCCATAAGCATGCTTGGTGAAAATGACACACGAGAGTCATTTCTTTCTTTACGGCACGCCTTCTCTAGAGAAATTCCGAATGATTACAAAGCCTGTGCGTCACGTGACAATAGGCACGCACGCTTGACGAAAATTTCTGACTCTCTCTGACACAATAAAACTATGCTTCTCCCTGCCACAGAATAGTTTAATAAGGTAAGAGACAGTGAGTTCACTTATCTAGGAGTTTCGATTTAAATGAGCTCTATACGATATGTCTAGACTCAAAAATCAACAATAATAGTTTTCTGGGAAATATATGACAATTGATTTTATTTTCTCTCAATAGCTAAGAATTCTTATTTCATACCTGTCACTTAATACTTGAAAGTGTTAAGTAACTAAAGAATTTAGGAATATATTATGATTTTATTTTTAACCCCTAATTTTTAAGTTGAGATGTAATAAGAAAACTAAATTTAATAATTTGGTGAAAACAATTGTTTGATGACTATAGGTTTTGATTTTTTAATTTAATAGAAGTGAAATTTTGATGGACAATTTTCATTTTTATGTTTATTATTCAGTCTTTTATGTTAGTAATTTAATAAGGATAATGAATGTTTTTTTTTCATTTTTCTAGTTAAAAATATATGTTTAAAACAGAAAAGTGAGTTTAAAGTACATTTGTCCAGCTAACTTAATACAAATTAACTGTACATGTTGAGATTTTAAATTATACTTTGTCCTTAAAAAAAACTCAACAAACATTTCTTTAGTCTATTATTTTGTTAAAAGCACCTATCATTAAAAAAAAATCTTTCAATTACATGTTATTAGATAATAGAATTTTTCCTTTTCTCTTTAAATATACTTTACGAAAAGTTTGGAAGCGATATATTTCTTAAATAAAATTTTGAGAAAAGAGTGATCTTTACCAATTCCTTATAAATCTTCCTTTTCAATATTTGGAATGAAAATTATAACCCTTTTTATCCTTCAAATATTTCTGTAGTATTAGTTCAATTAAAATTTAAAAATATTGTTTCTTCATAATTCTAAAGTAAAGCAATTATTCTTGAAGAAACATTTTAATTTGACGAAAATTTATTTACGTTATAATAGCATGCAGTTAACTATTAAAATGAAATTTAATAGACATTCTGAATATAATTTTAAATATTTTTGTACATCATGTTTTATATTAACGTAATATAATTTGATTTAACATAAGCTTTCTGCTTCTGAGTAAGTAGTTTCCATAGTTATAGCTGAAATAAAAAGAACAGAAAATGAAGTATTGTCTTCATTTAAATTTTATGGGTATCTGAAAATTATAATTACAGTATTAGTATCAGTAGGAACTTATGAAAAATATATGATTATTTAAATGAAAAATAAATAAAATTGATCCAAAGAAACTTGAATAAAGTATTTTGAACTATGAAAATATATTTGGCAAATGTGTATAAAATTATTGAAATATTGCTAATATAAAGAAATAATAATGTTTCATTCATGAAAAATAAAAGTACACTAAACAATTTGTATTTAAAACTTTCATAAGAAACAAACTGCAAATAATAAACAAACAGAAGTATAACACTATGCCAAACTTCCCCGTCTTATTTTTAAAGTACCACATATTCATTTATCCAGAAAGTTTATTTTTAGCAGCAAATAAAAAATAATAAATTAAAAATACATAAAATAAAAAATAAGAAAGATAACTTTCCCAATTCTATAGAATATGAATTCTCGAAAAAGTAAAATATTCTTCCTTAATCCAAAGATTGACTCAAAAATGAATTATTCATATACAGTTGCCTAAAAAAGAAGTGCCAGTAAGTAGAAAGTCTGCATAATTGTCCTCAAATTTTTTTCGATGTAGGCGTGGTTATGAACAAGTGTATAGGAGAGTTGCATGCAGTATTTTCTCTCCACAGATGGCAATTATTTGCAGCTATGGTAACTTCATACTTTAAACATTTATTACGTATTCTGACAGGTATGATAGTGCCATTGCTAGCACGTGAATAAAATGCTGCTGCACCCCTGAAAAGTTGACGACAACATCATGGCATTCAACTCATATGAGTCTAATGAATACTTAACTACAAACGCACACGCAAAATTTACATTCCTGTAAAACATATTTCATTTATTGATAAATAGTATATCTTACATTATTCATTAGTACATGTGTATGTTAGTGTACTGTAAACATAATTAACTTCTAATTGGAATTTATTTGGTCTTACTTGCAAAGTTTATAAGGCTTTAAGGAAAATTATTTTCAATAACACGATTTTCTCTTATCTTTTATGTTGAATAAATAAATCATAAAATTTGCTTTGAAATTATAATTCTTTTGGAAAAATTTCATGAAGCTGAAATGGTTAAATCGAATTATACAATTAAAGAGAATTATTATACATTATATAATTGAAAACATAAATTATTACTCCAAAATTTAATACTTACACATTTCTTGAATTTAAATATAAGAATTTTTTTGAAATTACTCATTTTATTGAGTATTAAACAGTTTTTTTACTGTAAATTTAATATTACATAAATATTTCTTGTGTAATTTGTAAGTATTTCTTACAAATTATTGACCTCTGATATGAAAGACCATTAATGAACAATAAAACCATAATATCAGAACCATCTTTCCAAATTGTGATTGGAGCTAATGGCTTATTAAATCTATCTTAACTAATTAATGTGTATCCTTAGTATCTAATGATGAATTAAGATGCTTATCTTTAATCAAAAGCTATTGAAATTTAATTAAAAGCTATAGCCCTCACCAACCATTAGTAAATCGTAATCGCAGCAACAGCTTAACTCTATCATAAATGAATCAAAATATTTTTGTTTTTAACTGAGACTATTGTAGATCTTTAATTTATTATGCCTGCTTAGTTACGTGGTCTGACATAAAGGCAACTTACTTATACTATATTATAAAATCTCTATTTTTAACTTAAAAAAATTATCGGTATCACATTTAATTATATAGTTGCCATAATTCAATATATATATAAATATTTTATTATTCAAATGGAAAATTTTTTCAATAATGATAATTATATTCTTGCGTGCATATAACAAGTGTTTTCTTAACTTAAAAACAAATATTATTATTAATATAAAAGTTGGTATTAGAATAATTGTAATTGTAAAATATTATATTATGTAATAATAGTAAGATACTTATATAATTTAAATACAAATGTTAAAACACTTGTTCTACATATGTAGGTATAAAAAATATTATTGATTTAAATTAAAAAAAATTAACATTGTAAGCTTTATTCTTGTTAACATTCATTTTACATTTATTTAGAGTTATCAAATTATAAAAATTAGCTTAATTAATCCAGATTTCTGTAAATTTTATGATAATTAATGATTTTAAAACCAAATATTAAAATGTATTTTCATTTTTTATGAAAACAAGATAATATATAAATTAAAAGAAATAGATCATAAGTAAAATTTACTGAGTAAATCATATTTTGATATATATGACAGATTTTGATAAAATTATGTATATTAAAGTAAAAATATGTTCTTTAAAATATACATTGAAATAAATGAAATTAATGCGCAAATCCTCTTTATTAGGTTTAATAGAAGTCATTTGAAATATTCAAAAAATATTTAATGTATGTAGAAACATCGCCATTCTGCATAAATAGTTATTTTTCTGTGCTTAATGAAAATGCATTTAAGTATTTACTACATTGTTAATTGTTCATACACTTCTACTAAAATTTCTTTAAAATCAAATTTTTATAAGGTTTAAATAAATTTGGGTCATCTTTTTAAACTCAGTTTTCTCTGTAAGAGATAATATAATCGAAATGTACGTTTTCAAGATAAATTTAAGATACTTAATGCAACTAGGAAAGTAACGGGTATCAAACTCATAAACTTAGGGAATTCAGAAAAGAACACAAACCATTCAAGCATTAACACTGCTAAGTATTTGATATTTTTAAAATTAATTCGTAATTTTTCTCATAGGAAATAGTTTCAAACCATTTTAAACCTGTTTACAATTTATCTTCACAACTTAGGTTAAATTCACAAAATTTTATCTCTCCCCTTTTACGTAAAAGTAAGCATAAGATAAAAGAGCTGAATAAAAAAAACCATAACAGTTGGCAATATCAATTTCATTAAATGAATAAAATATATGATAAGAATTTCTTATAACATCTCAGAGTTTGAAAATATTCCTAAAATGTATGCATAGCATTGATGACACATTATTGCTATTAATTTTTCAATATTACAGACTATTATTTCGAAGAAATACCACATTTCAACAATATGTTAAAAGTTTCATTGAGATAATAAAGCATGAAAATTTTATTAAAATATCTTCCTAGTTTTACTAATTTATTTTTCAGAATTTAGTACATGTCTTTATCAATCTTAGAATCAGAACTGAAAAATTAAATTTAGATATTTAACTATAAGCTCTCCTTTTTCTCAAATCTTAAACAAACATCTGCAATATTTCCTATTAAGAATTCGGTTCATTTACTTTTAGTTTATGATTTACACAAGACTTCAAATAAATAGTTTACTGGTTTATTGATTTTCAGGTTTAGAATTATTCTTTCTTAGTTAATCAAATTAAACAAAGTTTATAACTCTTTCACTCATTTTCCAGAAAAGGATTTTAGTAACATAATTTGTGATCGAATTTGATTTCTTTTTAAAATTAAGATCAAGTTTCATACGTACTTTTATTATTAAATTAAGTATTCGAATGAACAATAAAAACCTTTTCGTTTAGAATAGTTAAACTCAGCATTTATTACGGTATCAAATTTTTTTTTCATTTATATTTTTTATAAAATGAATTATTCGTTTTAAATTTTTTTATATATTTTTAAAAATACTCTTTATATACTTTTATTTTAAGTCTGAATTTATAAAAGCTTTCCCAATATTTTATTAAATTATTAAATTTTTGACAAATATATCGATTTTTTGTTCAAAAATTTTAATTGATTTCGCGTTCTAGAATTAAGTAATATAATATTATTTCACACATTAATATATTCATTATATAGCATTATATTATATCTAATAATGTTTAATAATAAATAGAATCGTTATTTTCTAATTAAATATTTAATTATTTGGATTCAAAACGATAGTATTTTGTAGTTTAAAATTTGTTTTTAAAATAATTTCAGCAACGTAAATAAAACTTAAAACTTAATAAACTTCAGAAAAATTTCTGCCAAATTAATTAAAATTATTACCTTACTAAAGTATGTATACAATTTATAGTCTGACATACCTATTAATGACCCAATAATATGTCAGTTATGGAAGAATTCTTAAATACACTGCAAGGCACAACTTAATTTTTAAGACTGATTCTTAAAAATTAAGTGGGGTGTCAAACATTCTTTCTTGCATATAAATGTATATATGAAAATATGTATTTACAAATGTGTAAGTATATGCTATAATTCATTAACACACATATTTATGAATATTTTATAAGCTATAAGATTGTGTCTTAAACTCTGTGGTTATCTCGTTGGGTGAATTAATTGCTATCTGGGGAAGGAGAATTTTAGACTTATTACGGAGATATATAGGACAATTTATGCGTTCTTATGCAGATTTAAACAGCCTCGTCCTTATCAGCATTCCTTGATTTACTCATCAACATGTACAGCGTATGATTTTATTCAACCATATGTCCATTTCTGCTTAAGATGTGGAACTGTTGATTAATATTTGTCCGGAAATAGTCGGAATCACGCAAGTCGCGGGGGTGTACTAAGCTCGGATGGTTAATTGTTTACGTTTCTAGGGATTATATCTGAAGCACAAGATTCTAATTTTCCTAGAGCAGGCAATTATCTTTAATAATTAGAAACAGAGATTTAATGCTTTCCTTGCGAGATCGCGCCACCTCTCGGAAAGGGGAGAAATATGTATGCACATCGAGTGGCGGCTTTTGATTGAGATTGGCGCCATGGCGTTCTTTATGACATTGTCCGCTTTGAGCCAAATCATCTATTTTCGGAGAACGGTTTGTATAGACGAAAAATGACTTTGCTAGGGATGTTATGAGCTTTATGTAGACTGATTGGGACAATACAGATATATATTTTTACTTATTATTTTTGATCATTTAATTTTTTGATAGTGAAATGTAAAGAGAGAGATTTCAGATGATTTGTGCATTTTGATTTCATTATGTCGGGAGAAATTGATGAATGACATCATAAAGGACAAAAAGATAATATATTTGTGAAAAGAATTGAACATTTAAACTTTTTGCTGAAAAGCATAGCATATTTTTTTGTTAACAATTACAATAAAATTTTATTTGTTGATACTTTTAATATATGATGAACAAAGCAGTAAGAAATATATAATGAAAACAAAATATTTTATAATTTATCTTTAGATGAAATTTTTTTTGTATCTATTTCAACTATGACAATTAATTTTTTCTTTACTATAAATAAATAATTTATACTTTTAGTTTATTTTTCTTCTTACTTTTATATTGGTAAAGAAAAATAAATTAATTTTTATTACTCACGTTTCATAGAAGTGAATGCAATATTTATTGCATTTAACAACAAATCATGATAGCTTTACCTGCAAACTGAAGTAAATCTTCATTGCTTTAAAATTAAATACTTCAGAGAAAAATCTATATGCTAACAAGCAAAGTACTATTCTGAAATTTTTAATATACAATAAAAGTGATATTGCATTCATATGAAATTATTTATCAGCAACATAATAAATTAATACACATATGTATCTACATTCTTCTGGAATATATTTAATGTAAAATATAATATGCATTGTCCATGCAGCAGCTTAGATCTTATAAATTAGATCTAAAATGCTGCATAGAAATTTGTTGCATTCGTCTTTACAGCGTAAGTCACAAATTTTCTATGGTTTTAAGACCCGAGTAATTTATTGGCTAGGGAAGTTATTAAATGTCAAATTGATGTTCGATGAAGCAATTTACAATTTTATTATCTACTACAATATTCACCACTTATATAGCCAATACAATTAGAGTAAAAATGCATCATAGCAGGGTCCATTCGAACTGTCCTTACAATGTTATATTTTTACTCTGGTTCTTGGTATCTCACAGCTGTTTGCTTCCCAAGACGGTCATTAAGGCATCACATTCATGCTAGCAAAACATGCACAATCTTATAATATTCTCAACGGACCTTTGCGCAGTGTAAATAAAACAAAGTGGATTCATGGCGTCATACGGTTTTCATCAAATTCAACATCTTCCATTCAACCAAAATAAATTATAGTCTGATTCATCTGACTAGTTTACCAATTTTTATTCCTCAAATTGTCAATTCTTTCTTTTCCAAAACCAGTGCTAAGGAATCTTTGTAATTAGACAGCAATGATAAGCATAGACGGGAACCTGTAAAAAACACTCATTTCCCGAAATAAGTGGTTTTCTTACAGGCATTACAACATATTCTGCATCTCTCTGCTTTTTTTTGAGCCTAAAAACCTTGGTTGATGAATTCTGCATTTGAAGTACTGTAGGATCCTTGTTTTTCTGAACAATTTATCTGAGATGACTAAAGTTATGTTTTTAGGAAACTATGCTGAAACCACAGTTATTTATGTGTTCAAACAAAATTTTTTTATAAGTGGAATGTAAGACTACCATAATATTACCTTTGCCTTATATATTTAACAGGGAATAACTCTCACGTTATTTTTAACAAGTTGAGCTATAAGTAATAAATCTGTCTGTTAATTGTGACTCAAAATATTAGCCAGAGTGCTTTAACTAAATTCATAAATATGATAAGAAATTTAATTAGTGTAACAATAAAGGACACAAAATATTCCTTGTGACTCTCAAATACAACTATACTAATGAATGTCTTTAGGATAATAAAAGTTACAAAATATTCCTTCCACCATAATGAGTATAAATCGCAAATGTGTATTGTGGTACCTATTCCTTTGTTGATTTCTGATAATAGTATATTAAATGGTATTACACAAACTGAAGTTGAAAATAAATCGTATTTGTTGATATGGTTGATGGATCAGTGAGATTTAGAGAAAAATAGTTATTACTTGATAACATATTTTGGGAATTCATATATGGCAGAAAAAAATATATGTTGTTGTGCAAAAAAATTAAAAACACATTAGATTTTCTGAAATTCATGGTGCAAAATGCAACAATGCAGAGGTGCCACATATCTGACAAGCTCAAGAAGAAGAAATAAACCACGTGTTGTTGTTCCTCATTTTTATAAAAATCCTATCATGGAATCTATAAGACAAAGAAGCTGTAAATCATAGAGGAAACCTCAAAAAATTTCTAAGATGTAGTTTTTAAAAACAGTTTTCATCACACTAATTGGCAGAAACTTTATGTGACTATCCTCGAGAACGAAAAGAGTATGAAATAAGTAGTAAAAATGACACTGAAGACATAATTTGTAAAACTTTTTATAATGCCTGCTATTGCTGATTAAATTGTTGAGGAACTGTTTAGATATTGTCTCATTTTAATTGAATCACAAAAGAAAGTTTTAAAATTTTAATGCTACACTCCTTGCTAATATGCATTTTACAAGAAATCAAATGCATGTTCGATGGGATTTTGATTAATGCATAATAAATTCATTACTTCTATTTGTTTAATATCTTAAGGCTTTTGAATTTTTTTAACATATAAATTTTCAATGTTGTTATTCCCTAGGATATGACAATATGATTTCCATCAAGGTGGGAAAGTCTTCCATAAGAAGCAGTAACAGATTATTCTTCGGAAAGTAAAGTTACGTATCACAAAAAATAAAATAGTATTACTAAAGATGGTAGCTTTGATAGTGTCAGTACTGTGATTGCATTATGCCTTCACTTTTTTATGTGGCCTTAAAATTTGCTTGTCAGAATAAGTTGGAATCATAATGTTTATAATCAATGCTCTTTAGAGCCTTTAATTACATTTTGTATGTGGTTTACATACCTGTCACTGTTATCTCAGATTATGAGACAATTAAGTCGTATAATTTTTTTTTGTCTTTGATGTTCAGAATTTATAATGGAATGCATTCCTCTTATGATTTATAATAGAGTTAGTGTATGTTTTATCACGTCTAAATCCTTTTAAGACATTATGAAAGATTTTTAATAATATATTTCAAGGAATTTACGATTTCGCTCAAATTTTCATGTTCTTTGTTTTAACCTCTGAGATACGGTCAAATTTATTCGTGAATTGTACAATTTATATTCTTGTCAATTAACTATGCTTTAAGCTAGTAAATGCATATGAATAAAGTCAAACTCTTTGATTACTTTATATATATTTTGATCTTTTAAACCTTAGCAAAATCACATCATATTGTAGAGACAGAAGTCAAGGTCAAGTAAATGACTTGTCTAAGAAAAATTGTTGTTTAACAATAGTAGTCGCATCTCGATTTCATTTTATACCTTGAAATTACTTACAACAATTCTGCAATTCTGCAAATTTTCGATTTCTCTCTATGTTCTTGTTTTGATTCTTCATACAATTTACAAAATTCTTCTCTATAAGATAATGTTCGTTTATCCACTTAACTAAATTATCAAATCACAATTTCTTCTCAATTAATTGTCATGTTTAATTTTCAGATTAATTTCTTTATTTTTTCGTTGATTTTGGTCAATGATTTGGATAATGACAAACAAAAATAGATCAAAAGCAAGGAAGGAATATAAATGGAAAGAGTGCATTTTATTTATATTTGCTAGCAATGCAAAGTTAGTTAAAATATGATGGCAATATCCAAAAAATTAGATTTTATACTATCACTGTTGTTGTTATTTCCTTTTGCATTTATTTTAACTTGCTTACCTTCAACAAAATTTAAAAAAAAATTTAGTTCCTATCTAAAAATATAATAAAATATTGAATGAATGTGAAATACAGTTTCATTTCAGAAACATTTTACACAAAACATTGATTATATATAAATATATATATATATATATA
>JAPDSC010078651.1:0-12282 GCA_026290005.1 Latrodectus geometricus | reverse complement strand
ATATCGTTATAAGTTGTGAAACTTATAAGGATATTGTGAAAGTTTGAAGGATTCAATGATACTAAATAGTGGAAACTGAATCATCGATAAAGGAATCTTACACTTTTACTGAACTGAAATATTTAAAAATACTTCGTAAAACTGTGAATCTTTTTTTATCGGGAGAAAAAAGAACAATATTTATAAAGAATTGTAATTTTTTTTAATTGATCAAAATGACACTGTTTCACAAGCATTTCAATGGAATTTTATGTCATTCAAGTAAATAATTTTTATTTTATAACTTTTTAAAATGTTAACACTTTGAAAATAATTGTTAAAAGGAAAAATTATATTAAATTCATAGTTTTTTTTTCTAATTATTAATTCATTCATTTAGAGATAAATAACTAGAAAATACATATAAATAAATAATATTCATTTTAATAAAAGTTAAGTATTTTAAAATAATATATTTTTGTTGAACAAAATTAAATCCATAGGAAATTTTACAACTTTTCAAACCATCCATTTTCTATGTTTAATTATAAGCAAAATCAAAATAAGATATTTTATATTTGATATTCAGTGAATATTGCGATCAAAAATAAACTTGTAACCATTAAAATTGCAACTCCATAAAAAAGCAAATAATAAAATATATTTATTTTATGCAATCTGCATGTCTTGAAGATAAAAGTATTATATTTGCAACAAATAATCTGTTTAAAGGCATGAGAAATTTGTAGAACTATATATAAATAAATTGAGTCATCCTTGTCTTTCTTGACAGATAAAGTTACTCTTAACCGGTTAGGCATAGAATCTATGTAGTATTGAATGACAGAAAGAACAATTTATTAAACGATCTTCAAGTGTGTTTTCTACTCTCAACATTAGCAGTATTAGTTGGATAAAGTTGGTTCTTTCATCAAACTACCTATGATCAGATGTTTTGAATTAATAAGTGATCTATATCGAAGTTGTAAATGTTTTGTTCAAATGTATCACAGTATCGAAAAAAGAACACAGTTTATAATTGCCTTTATTTAAATTGGTTAGGATGTGGTTAGAAAATATATGCGTTGTGTATAAATAACGAAATACCAAAATAGTTCGTGTAATGTTTAAAATCTTAATCCTTAAAAAAATGTTGCATTGTCAAAAAAAATAATATACAACTAATAATATGGATTATATATAATTAATAAAATATTTTAAAGTAAATTCATATAAAATAAAATAAAGTATTTGATATTAGGAATATTAATTTGTGCAAATAAATACGAGTAAATGTGAATGTGTCGTATTTATTTGCTTTAATATTTAAAATATTATTATATATTCTCCCTAATGCAAGTTTATTCATTGAAAATGCTCCTTATTTGGAGGTATATGGGAGAAATATATCAAATATTTTTGTGAATATTTTCTATGTTAAAATGTTCTATACCATTTTTGCATTTAAATTTAAATGGAAAATTCACATCTTATTGGAAAAAAATAATTTATTAGAAATAATGCAGAGAATAAATACTGTTGTTTTTAAAAAAATTAAATATTAATATAAGCAAATAAGGCATATGGGATCCAAAATATACAAAATAAAGCTGTGGAAAGTGATACCAAACTTTCAATATGTCTTCTTTTCATATAATACTTTTTTTTAATTTTAGAATTTTTTTTATGAATTCCTTAAATTTCATAACATTTTATACCGAACATGCAATTAAGTAGTATGGCATCTAATTTTTCTTTAAATATTTAGACTTAAAAATATTTTATAAATCACTAAATATTTATATGTGATATTTCAACTCAAAGCGCAATCATGAGTTTTCTAAATAAATACACGCTTCTCTAAAAGTCATTGGTGTACAATTCTGTTAACACAGAGCTTAACAATCATGGCTTACCAAATGAAAAATATTTTCATAAATAGAACTAGTTTTTCAACTAGTTCAAAAATCATAGCAACTCAGGAGAAGCTAATCTTCGTATGGAAATTATATTTATGGGAAAACTTTTTATAAATATTTGGCGTTATTCATGAGATGTTTGAGTGAAAATTCGGAAAATACCAAATCATCTATAACGATAAATATTTATGAAAAAAGCACAATTCATTTGAATATATTAAAATTTTTTAATATATACAGTTATTTATGGAAATATAATGAATTCTTTTCATACTTTAAATATTACCAAAAATATAGTTTTGAGCTATTCGTTAAAATTATAAATTTCAAAAAAAAAGAAACTTTTTACTAATAATTTAAAATTTAAAAATATCTTGTTCTGTCTAATAGTGTACAATACAATTTAATAATTTTGTTTTATATAATTTTTTTACTACGAATATCAAAGAAAAATTATTTGAGAACTTTTGCTTAAGTGAGTGCGTAGTTACATTTAATTAATTCCTTATTTCATCTTTTAAGGGATCAGTTTCTAGATTTTTAATAAAGACAAGGTATTATAATTATTAAGGTACTTATATTTCGACTCTTTTAGCCATTTTTTGAAATCTTGTCAGAATATTTCCACAAAATTACATTTCTGAAGTACTTCTAAGACTTACAATGCAGTTTAAATTCGATAATAATGTGAAATAATATTTTTTAAAAAACATGTTTTTTCCTTATTTAAAATATGAAACTAAGAACACTGCACTTCTGTAATAACTCTATAGAAAACTAGTGAAGTAATACTCCAAATTTTTAAAACTATCATAAATATTTTTAATCGTGTGAATAACTATATTCTCGTAATTGAAGCTTTCATTTCACATAATTGAAGCATGTCCATTAATCTTAGGTTGAGTAAATCCAAGGCATGGAATATAATCGATTTAATGAATTTTAATTGGTTAATTGAATACTCAGTGTCGTAATACTCGCTAAGTAATTGGTGATAGAAACCAAGATTCTCTGTATCGAATTTAATTGCAAGATATATATCTCTATATGCAGATATTATGCACACTGGAATGTTTTTTTGATGAATAGATGTATTAAATTACAATTTGCCTTTCTTCTTTAGTTTCTAAGATGCGGGGTCATTTAATGAATTATTTGTTTAATTGTTTTATTTATTTTATTAGATTTCTGTTGTTTTTATATTGTTTTTAGAAGGAAAGCATTTGTGGCATTCAAAAATACATCATTTTCAACACAATGGTATCAAATAAATATGTACTTTGTTAGTAAAATTTATTAAATTTTACTAAGTTAGAAAAAATTGAATAAAGTATTAATTTTGTTAAATATATATAGTAATGAAGTTCAATAAAAATAATTCTTTTCAATTCTTTTTCAATAAAAATAAATATGTAATGCTTAGTTATTTTATTTTTAATGAATATTGATAATACGGTTTTTATAAAGCAATATTTTCGATAAAGATTTTCTATGGTTTATTTACCTTCATTTAATAAGTAAACCACTATTTGACTTAAGTATGGATTGATTGATGCCAATATCGTTGAAAATTAAAAAATAATTCATAAGCCACACACACAAATCTGGTACCATATAATTTTAACAAAAGAACTTTAAAAATGCTATTAATAAGTAAATTTTTGTGTGTCAACTATAAGCAGAAGGGGATGTAGTAAAACAAAAGAAATGAAAGCGACCTATTCGAAGTGATAAGATTTTCTAATTTCTAAAAAAACAGAGAAATAGAATACTAATATTTAAGTCTGACTAACAAAACACTATTTATTAATCATTACATAAATAAAATATTACGAATTAATTTTTATGCATTAATGAAATACATTTAAAATGCATTTCATTAATGAGTGAAATTTTGTTTCCTCATGTTAACTGGTTAATTTAAAGTCTCGAGATATTACGAAAATAATTAATTTTGTTTTGGTCTGATTTGTGTGGTTGCTATGCTATTATTTAGATAAGGTGGTTTTGAGGAATAAGTAAATATTTTCTTATGAGTTTCTTCATGAATTTCAACACTCAGGAAAAAATCAATTAACTGTAAATACCGAATAATAAAGTAAGTGTCCTAATATGATAAACCTTTATTAATTTCTTTTGAAAAATTTATATGTTAGAAACATTAATTCAATAGGTATACAGAATTATAAAATTAATTGATTTCACTAAGAATCCAAAAATAACAAATACATGTTTTGTTATTTTTGTCCTCCAACTAAAGTACTTTAATAATCTAATTTACATTAAGATTTACTGAAATAGAAACAAATAAGTGTATTTTAAAATGGACTCTTTTTTTTCTTATATTATTAAAAACAACGTTTTCGTTTTAGATTATTCTGATAATATACATGAGTATCGTTTGTATTTATTTTATGAAGCTATTTGGGGTTACTTAAAATTTTCATACATTATTTTTCTGATAAATTTAGACTTTTTTGTTCCTCATGTATTAAATATATATTGTGCATTGGAAAATTTACTTAAAATAGTTAATATTTATAAAGTATTTTTGTAAACAGTTTTTACATTTTACCTTTACATTATTTACAAGTTTTATATTATAGTTTTTAAATTTACAAGCTCATTAATATATATATATATATATATATATAATACGTTTATATATATTCTAGAAGGTTCATTATGTAAATGTTACAGTATTTATTACAATATTTACTATTTTATATATTTTGTTATGTTACAATATTTATATATTTTGTTTAATAGATACACAATCGATATAAATTGCTGTTTTTTCCTGAAGTATGCCTTTTGGAAGTTCTGTTTTCCGTTGAGTTTGGGCATAAAAACATATATTTAAAGAAAATATTTTTCAGATCGTTTGTAGCAAATACCCACATTAATCTCTCCTTTATAAGTAATAAATACCATACGTCATTTAAAATGCTAAAGACTTAAAAAAAAATCAAGTTTTTAGTTTTTACTAAGTAAAATGATTAAAATGAAACACATTGTTCAGTATTATGTTGTATTTGCGTGTCTTTTACCATTAAGCACCGAAAATTATCTTTTAAGTGTATTTTTGTGAATCTCATTCAGCTTTCTCTTAAATTACTTCTTTGCTAATGAAGTCCAAAAATTCAAGATGCAACAAACGCATTTAACTTTGAACATTAGTTTGGAATAACGAATGCACTTTTTTCTAAAAAAGAAAAAGTAAACAAGTCAAACTTTACTCTCAATTGATTTTTTTTTACTTTATTAACAAAACATGTCATTTTAAAATAATACCTTAAAGATATTTACCATATTTGGTTATTTATGATAATTTAAACTTTCAGTATGTCTGTTGCGGTATACTTTTTGGAACATTTCAGTAAAACGTTATTCCACACGCTAGCATATTAGATAAATTATAAGAAAATAATATATATTAAGGAACAAAATGTTTCATTATGTGGATTTTAAAAAGAAACTTTACTGTTTTCTGGAAATGAAAAAAGATACCTTATTGGTTAAACTGTTAGCCTTAATCATTATGATAGTTTGAAATCTTCCAGTCAGATTAAATATGTTAAAAGAAACTGCTTTCAATTAGACTTTATTTTACATCTTTTTAGAAGTTTAATTCATAATTTATATAGAACACATATACTATATATGTGATTGTGGATGATAATAAATTAAAGTAAAAAAAAAATAAAAGAGTTAAATTTTACAATTATGGATATCAATAAAAAATTAATTTTTGTTATTTGTCTCCTGCAGTTTTGTAAATTGATTCTTCCTATATATTTTATTCTGTTCTTATTTCTTAATAATTGCTGTTCTATAAATTATCATGAGTTAATAGTTAGAGCATAATAGGGTTTCTAAATTATTTTTATTAATGATATTTGCACATTATTTATCTTTACATTTTTTGCTTGAAATGAAATTGTAATTCCTTTTTATTAAAATCTGTCATTGATATTTTTTCCGCAAATCATATTTCCTTAAGACAGTAAAAAGAACATAAATTGTTATGCGTTAATGATAAAAAAGTAAACAATATTTACTAGGTCTATCATGACTTAGAAGTAGGAGAGTTCTCTTCAGAGTGAAAGGTCTGTATTTCAATCCATGCTACTGCTGCATATGAATATTAATCTGCAGCCTTAACCTCTCGAAATAGAGTCTTAAGTATTTTTCGGATTTTTTTCCATGCGATACGAGAATAAATTCTACTGTGAATGAAAAGTTCTCTAAAAAGGCAATTTACATGTCGAATGTTGAAATATCTTACAACGGTCTTAAGCCGTTGAGCTATCAACAACATGAGGTCAAAATAAGAGAACACAATATTGTAATTGAATACTATACTCTTCGGAATGAAAGATCAATTCCAGCAATTATTGAATAATGGAATATAGAAAGTATGCTTTTTTCATTCTATGTATAAGATTGTTGGGATTGGTGATTGAGGTTTTCCATATTTCTTTTCTTGCGACACATAAATACTGTCCATCATCAAAGAAAAAATAACCTGGAAGGCAAAATTCCTCTAGGATTTTTAAAGGCTTTATAACAATCATTGACTGCTAATTGTTTGCGGCGTGATTCATACTGAGAATTTAAGTTTTACCATCTCCTAGCGCAAGTATTGTGCTCTTTTGTATAAATGCTTGTGGTTTCCCAGTAAGAGAAAAAATAACCTGAAGCAAAAGTCCTTGGAGATGTTTAAATGCCTTATAACAGTCTTTGACTGATAGGCTATCTTTGATGTAGTTCATAATACATATTTAGGAAGATCCTAGTGCTAGTATTTTGCTCTTCGGTGGGAATAGTTGTCGATTCTCTCTAAGCATTTGTTGACCAATGAAAAATGGTATTCTGTTTTATGCATGCACTCTGTTTTAATGAATGCTTCAGTGTTTTCACCACGATGGCTAATGGTGTGGAAAATCTAGAGTTTGATATCAGTTATTGCTGATTAACGGGAGATGATTTTACTTTTATGCTTTCTGCATGCATATTTATTGAGGTGTTTGCTTGGTAGATTTTTCAAGTTCCCACCTTTATGACAGATAAATAGATAAACTGTATATGAAGAACTCAGTATGATATATAAGAACTTTATATCATATTTTTGCATTAGGCTATCCAATACATGATTTACATTCAATATTTACTACTTTTGCAGTTATTTTTTTTATTCAATAGAAATAAAAATATAATTAAAAAGAATATTTGAAATGATTAGACATATCAATTTATAATTTTTGGTCAGAAAGGCATTTATATAATTTGCAAATATTCAAATTAAAGGAGCGAATACTATGCGCAAAATGATAGTTCAAATGTTTGATTAGAAAACTATGCAGCATTCACTGAATGTAACACAAAATTTTTGTCACTCCTAATTCTTTAAAATTCTTGTTCATTATTTGAAAGTGATGTGTATTTTAGACTTTTGCAATAATTCTGTGATTTCATCTTGGTAAAAATGTTGAATATCAGTAAAATATTTGCGAAATAAATCTTTTACGTATCGTCATATTTTAAAAGATTTCTTTAGAAACTGTTACAGTTGTGTATATGTTTAGTTGCTTCATTTTCAATTTTAAAAAATAATTAGCTGTCTTAAATGAAAGAAATAATATTAGAAAGCATTTGATATTGGAAAAAATTAAATGAAACTGTATTTCCTTTTCACTAGCCGAAATCTCCAATCTAGAAATTTGCTCAACTTTTGCGAGATTTTTTTAATAACCACAAATTACTTCTTTATAAAATACTTTTCTATTGTCACGAGTTGCGATCATGTCTCTCAGGGAAACATTTAAAGAGTATTTCAAGCTTTCGCGGCAGCTATGCTTGCACGCAAATTAAAAATACATTATTCCTTGTTACATAGCTCTAGAATATTGATTTTCTAACTCTTCATATTGGATACCACGTTTTTAATCACTTTGCCATGACACTATTTTCGTACATAGTCGAAATTTTAAAAATCCAATTTACTTTTTTCTGAAAAATTCTATTTAAACAGTACATTCTATATTAGATGTTTTTCTAGACATCTAGAACAAATATAATTGCCAAATAACTTTAATTTGAATTAATGAAATACACAGCATTTTAATATAATCTTATGCTATTTTAGTACATTTATAAAAGTAAAAATAATTGAGAATTGGAAAATAAACGATTTTAATGAACATATCCACATGAAGTAGACTTTTTAGTTAGTGTCTCATACTAATTAATATCATCATTAAAGTGTTATTTAAATTTGACAATCATAATATTACATTGCCTTTGAGTATTTTTCAATTAACTACTTTACTTTTATATTTATTCATAATGCAATTTTTTCCATTGAATTGGAATAATTTATGAAATTTTATTTTTTTTACTCTTTATGAATTTTAAAGTACATATTAATGCATGTTTTCTTTTTTTTAAATTAATTTAAAAATACTGATTAAAAATAACATCTTACAATAAAAAATACTTTATAAAATAACAGGTATTATTAGTATTGTAGGGAAAAATTACATGAAATATAATAAAAACTAAAATGTAATAAAATAAATAGAACACTACTTATCATTGCATTGCTTATAAAAGTATGTTTATAAAGTAAAACAAATTTAAGACTACACATTTTACTTAATTCTAAAAGTAATTTTTCGATACATCTTAGAATCTTGTCTTTAATTATCTTAAAAATCTACTAAAGTGGTTATTTATAGTTGTACCCTCTTAATACGTTTGGTAATTAAAGTTCAATCCAATAAATATTAAAAAGAAAGGAACTAAACTATCCTTTCATTGAAAAGAAATAGAAAAAAAAAACTCTCTTGTACCGATTTCTTCGAAAATCCCGCAATCTTTAGAAGCATCTTCAGTTCTTCTGATACCCAATTACGATCTTCTAGAGAATCCGAAGAGAAAAGAGATGGAGACCCCTGTCTCACCAGTAACTCAATTGCAGACAGACAAGACAGTGATTACTACTCTCGACTCCAGCACGTATGTTTGTTGAGAGCCAAGATTACGTGATTCGATGTTTAATTTGGATAAAGACCCTTGTATTTAGAGCGTGCATTCCATAAGTAATTTTTTATGTTTATGAAATTCCTAGTTTAAGAAAAAGTATCTCCAATTTTGAAAAATGATTAAGAATTGGAAAAGTTAGAGAAAATATTGAAGTACAACTATCTTATTGTGAATTATGACAATCTTAATAGTATACATTTCCACTTTAAATTAATTTATAATATTAATTTCACTTTAAATAAAATTAAAAAACAACTTCATTGTTATGTTGTGACAGAAGAATTGTGATTTCATAGTTATGTAATCTGTGAATCCCAGATTTCATAGTTATGTACAGACACACAGTGTCCACACACATTATTCCTAATTAAAAATACAGTAAAATCTAAAAGAGATTTATTACTAATAAAACGAATTTTGAATCATAAATTCAAATAGTTTTTACGATTGTATTCTAAATTCAGCGAAACTTACTGAAGTTTAGATAATAAAAAGAGTTTGAGAATGTTTCATATAATTAATCAATATGTTATGAAGAATAAATTCCAATGTGAAACATAGAATTTCAAAAAGCAGTTGGAAGATACTATGTAGTTAGTAATTAATTTCTTTTGACAAAATTATTATGATGATTAAATTTACACTTTTTTTTAAAATCATAGTCTTCAGTATAAAATTTGTTGTGCAAATGTCTATTAGGATATTAGTTTTAGAATTAATGAAATATATTCAAGACCACTTTTGTGACATGGATAGAGACTTCATAAAGGAAAACGTATAAAAAAATCGACACAACTTCACAAGTACAGATATAAAATGTAGTTTTAACAACACAGTTAAAAACTTTTCATGCGTGTAAAAGATCTTCATAAAAAAGTCTCACTTAGAAAATAACTCAAAAGCTTATGAAATAACTAGAAACTACTTTTTAAAATTTAATTAAGGCCTGTGGCTTGTACATTCAAGATAGCGTTAATCCGGTAAGGCAAAACAGAGAAGTGAACTTAACCAAAATAATGCAAGTATTATATTATATGAAAAATAAATATAGTTATAAGAAATATTATATAGACCACTCACAGCACTAAATGAGAAATTTAAAAGCACTAGATAGGTAAATGTAATTTGCACTGGGGTAACAAAGTAATATAATAAGTTACATAATTTAAAAATTATTTATATAATGTAATAAAATATATGTGAAAAATAAAAATAATTATAAATAGCTGAGAAATCTATTTAATTTTTGTAACTAAATTGCGAATTTGAAAATATATTATTCACCATGACTAATCAATTTTTTTATTTACATATTAAAAAAATATTCTTCTCTATTGCTCTTAAATATTTAATGGACAACTTTTAAACTCACTTTTAATTTTCATTTTCAAGTTAACCAAAATTTGATCATTATTTGTAACTGATCATGTAATATAAACTTAGGAAAATTTTAATGAACATAAAAGAGGTTTATCAGTTAAAAATAATTAACATACTGGAGAATAGTGCGTACTAGCATATTGATAAGGAATTATTTAAATTTAGAGATTAACGTAATGGATTATAATTTCGAGTTTTCATATAGTTAATTACTGTAATTTTATTATCCGTACTTCTCATACTATAAAAGAATTAAAGTAGGAAATTTTCAAAATAATATTTCTACTTTCAAAAATAATAAAATAATCTCAATTCTGTTCTAGTAAAGTTCAAAACAGCATAATATGTCCGATTGAATAGAAACACACTAGAGTGATTGGTTGGAAAATCAGACAGTTTGCGCGGTAATATTCATAATCGCTGGTAAAATGTTATTGGTATTTTCAATCTCTACTGCATTGTTATCAAAGAATAAATTTCCTCTTAACATAGATTATCGAAATTATACATTCTTCATTATAGAGAAAGTAACAATTTCGTTTAAATAAAAGATTATGATTTGATTGTTAAATCACAATATAAAAGTTTACTTGTAACATTTTATATTTTACAACAACTATTTACCATATATTAAGAACAAATATTTCCTATTGTAAGACTGCTGGGAAAATAGATATTTCCACATAAAAAAATTAATATTTGTTTCTGAAAACAAATTCTTACAGCACATTTCACTCAACATTTCTTTGAATGTTGTGCTAATTTGTTACATATGCATAGTGTATTCACATGCTTATATTTAAAGTTGATTCAAACTTCTGCATTTATTGACAATGTTTAGTTAATCATTTGAGTATTCATTTTTTTATTTTAAACATATTCTTTCTAAAATCATTATTATTCAAATAAAGTGAAAAAATAAGTATATAATATTCGAAAAAATTAATTTCAACTCTTTGAGTTGAAAAAGGAAAATACTAGTTGAAAATTTTTCAATAGCTTAAAAGTCCCGAAATTGAATTAAACTAACATAAGTTTTTGCAATCAATGAAACTTTAATTTCTTATAAATTATTTAAGGTAAATTATGCTTATTTTTATTAAAATATATATCAAAACTGAAATTAATAAACATGTTAAATTTCAGAAATAAATTTGTAAGAAGTTAGTAATACCACAAATATCTTGTTTCTAACTATTTTTCTATTAAATTTTTTGTTCATACTGTCTGTGAAACTATTCCATTAATTAACTAATTTCTTTATAATTCAATAATTAATGACTCATTCAATCATTCTTTTTCGGCAGTTGTTTGATATGAAAAAATAAAGTATTGCAGCTTCAAAAGAAATATTTCTGAATAAAAAAATCTAAAAATAAGTAAAGCAACTTTGCTTTTATAAAAAAATTTGTTTTAATTAGTCAATTTGAAATGCTCCATCTTAGAATTGCATTACTTTGTTACTTAGTATTTTAAATAATGTATTTTTAGAAAAATCTCACTAAAAGTTATTAATTGATCATTTTAACTTTCAAGAATGTGCAGTATAAAATTTATTTGCAATTTCATTTAATAAAAATATTTAGGATACTTAAATAAATAAAGCAATAGATTTAAAATGTTGTTTTTATTTTTATGAGAAATGTTTGGAACAAGCAATATTTCTAGTAGTACTACTATGTGTGGCAGATATCCTTTTACACACATAGTTCTTTTCATACTTTTTGGTTTGGTTTGATATGTTTGCTTTTTAACGGTCATTTTTATACACACACGAGGATAACAAGACCGGGATACACAGATTAAACTTGATTTCACTACCAACTCACATTCCCAAGGTGGGATTCAAAACCATTAACTGTTGACCCCCAAAACCAGAGGGCTATTTATTCAACCACTGTTTGGCTGTAATATTTTGGAAATGAATAATTTTTTAAATGTAATATTAATATTTTTT
>JAPDSC010078649.1:0-13294 GCA_026290005.1 Latrodectus geometricus | reverse complement strand
ATATATAATGACTATATTTTATGAATATATTTTCACCTGTACAGAGACTGAAAGTAAATTAAAATCCTTATGCTACAAATAAATCAGATTTTCATTAATCATTCAAATAAATAATAAATTAAGGAAATAAAATACAATTTTACAACTTTTCATGCAGAAAATATAAGTGAAAATAATTACATTTAACTTTTTTCAAAAACATTTAAAGATTACTTTATTCTTGAAGCCCTAAATTATTTTCAAAGAATTTTATAAATATATTATGTTAAATATTTATAAATTTGTCAGAGACATATTTTATTCTTCAAAAATGTATTAACATTATTTATGCCTGATTCTTGTTAGGTTTTATCTTAAAAAGGTCTATATTAATTTTGTTTGAAATTATAAATAATATTTAAAATATAGAAAATGAAATTATTCAATGTTTTGTAAAGAAGTGAAATACAAACATTTATAATACAAAAATGATATATAGAAACCCTTTTTTAAGTTTTCCACAACAGAAATAATTGCATTTATTTATGTTAGTATTGTAAGAAAAAGTTTGCTGTTTTTATTGCTTAAGTATATTTAGGTATGAAGTTTAGTTAAAATTTTTAATCATAAAATTATTTATACTTTTTATTCTTTTACTTAACAACAATAAAAATATGCTTCTTCGCTTCTTCTTAATTCTTCAGTTTAGTCATCAAAAACAAGAAATTAGATTATTCTATTAAAAACTTTTAAAAATATAACTCTATAATTAGTAATTTATTAATATAAATGAATATATCTTTGTCTTAATCATTTCTAAACCAGTCATCCTTTCTTCATGTAATTTTGGGAAATTACATGATGATACTACCAGTAACTATGTAAACTACCAGTAAGATGTGTAATTAATTACCTTAAGTATACGCACGTGTATTACAAAAATCATTTCATTTCAATTTGAATAAAGGCTTTTCAGTTCTTCTAACTGAAAGCATGCTTTACCTTATAAAGAACTGTATAATAGGACTTCCAATTTCCAGTCGAAAACCTAATTCACTTTCATTTTCAAGAAGAGAGATTATAGTTGTGACACAGGACAACAATGTTGGTAGGAAATGATTTCTTTACAACATAATGCATTATATAGACACCTCTTTCAAATCTAATTTTGATTATAAGAAAATCAAATCAAGTTATTACAAAGAAAACAGACATTTTTCTTCATTACTTATTGCTTTCATTGAAAGCATAGAAGGACTATTCTGGGCATAGCTGTTAATAATGGTATTTTCTGTTGTTGACATTTCCATTTAGTATAGCAATTTTTTTTTCTATTTTAATTTCATTATTCTTTGTACAATTTTCTTCATCTATGAATTTGGCAACAATTTTATTTTAATAACCCGCTCAAAAAATCAATGTTTTGTAAAAATGTGCTTTGCTTGGCCTGTCCCCTGCTTGGCAAGTTTACAAAAACACCAATGCCATGGCAAAAATTCTACGCTATATCAAACTGAAACTTAATTAGCGAAAAGGCTAAAACAAAAGAGTAATTAACGAGCATGAGTAAAAATGCTTCAAATTCACGAGATGGCGAAGAAAGGAATCTAAATCGCAATTGAACCTCAATGTTCTGGTTAAATAGAATTTCGTGTAATGATGCAAAAATATTAATGGCTTACAAATATTCAATGTTATTACCATTTATTGATCTTAAGATCATAAATTACGCTTGTATATTGGTACGCTATTTCTGTATAATTATAAAAAAATAGATTAATAAATCTAAGACATAACAGATATATTCTCCCATGTGTGTTTGTTTTAAAAACAATAAAATATTAATTACTAATATAAATGCTAAACATTTTGACAAATAATACCATGACCATCACAAGTCGACAGGAATAAAAAACTAACAAATATGGCAAACTTATGTGTAAACTTTTTTCCTCAAAAAATTTCCCCAAACAATTAATTGATAAATATAGATTGATATTAATAGACAAACTTAATCATTGTACTTAATGAGTATTTTAATGATATTTATAGATTTTTATGAACGTCATTTGTATGATTAAATTGCCATTGAAGCATGGATTTTTTTCCTTATGCTATATTCAATATCACAGGGATTTTTTACATAAGTCAATGAAGGAGAACTTTGAAATAAATTTGAGAAAGTAAAAATATTACAGATATTATTTTTCTATACATATCAAATAAGTGTTTTCACAAATGTAAGTCGAAGTTTTGTTCAACTGTTTCCGATTAGAAAAATTATTTTTCGTTATTGTCATTTATAAAATAATAATTTAAAAAATAATAAAGAAAGTATCATAAATATATTAGTTATGCGTGCAAAAATTGCTTCTGTACACTTCCTTAATATTCAAGTACAGAATTACGCAACAATGTTATATTAGGTTGGAGAAAAAGTAATCCATTATTTTTTCGGTAGACATCTGTAGTGATCGATATCTCGTGAGGTATCTATCAAACAATTTCAAATTTTTGCTCGTTGGAAAGGTGACATTTGATACTAAAATATCCTCTTGTGGTTTTTTGTTTGATTAATTCAGTTACGAGTACAAGGTTTTAAAAATGGAAGACAACAAACAGAAAATTCGATACATTTTCGTTTTTGTCTTGTAACGGCGAAAAAGATAGCCGGTTGGCTAAAATTGAGAAAGGTGTTTATCGTCCTATATAAGACTGTAACAACCAGTTGCGTACGATTTTTGTTTCGTCGATTCCATTCGGGTATTTTTGATGTTAAAGATGCACCTCGCATGTGGATACAGCATCGTCGAAAATGTCTATAAAATATCAAAAATGACCGAAGTCAACCGCATGTCAGCAATCGTAACGCGCAAGACCTAAAAATCTACATGAAAGCTGTTTTAAACCTTTTTACAAAGTGAATCGAAAAGAAGTTACATAAAGTTCACGTAAAAATAATGGATTTCTTTTTCCCCAAACTAATATTAAAGATTTTAGTCCAAAAACTACTAAAATATAGATAAAAGAATCAGAAACTAATGAAATTGATTTTTTAAACCAATACATTAAACGCACAGTGATTTATGGAAGATGATCAGGTTTTAGACATAAAACTAAATTTTCTCAAAATATATATCATTACGTAGTCTGTAGTTTGAAATAAATGAACAGGTGTGTTCAGTTAAAAATGGAACTCATAAAGACAATCTACTATCCCCATAAGGAATCATTAGAACACAAATGCTCCATTTTTATGCTGAAAGAAAATAAAAGACAAATTTCAAGAGCACTAAACTTTCATTGCTTCACCTCATTACTTCCCTTCACTGTATTTCCTACTTTCATTTCTCTTCCCTGTATTGCCGGGTAAACAACGCACCCCCATCTTGGCTACCTGCCATAAATCGTTTAAAAGACCAATATCACATCTTATTAAATGCTTCATTTTTAATTCACTCCCGGGAGTGAGGCGACACAGAGCATTATTAAAGCGAGCGATGTGTCGGCAGTCTTTTGTTTGAATGTGACAGAAAAGATACAATGGGAAAAGTTGAGATTGTATGCGCTTTATTTAATATATTTTTATGGCACTTCCTTTTATATTTAAAGCGCTTGAAGTGGTATTTCATTTAAAAATATAAGTTTATTATGTATTTATTTAAACAATTTGACTTTGTTTTGCCAAGTCTAAATTTGAAAATATTCTAGCTACTCACAGTAAGGTAAACAACATCATAAAATTTGCTTAAAATTGAAAGTAATAATAGTTGAGCACACTTATAAAGAAGATAAGAGTATTTATTTTTCAAACATATTTTCTCTTTACAATTTGAAAGTGTGACGTAAAAAGCTTTATAACATAATAAAACTTTTATAAACACAATACAAAACTGAATCTATATATTGAATCTAAGTTATGATGAAACGTAATCGGGCATTTATGATTGTTTATTCTTTAGAAGCAAAAAGGTTTATGAAATTTCAATTTATAAGAGATATTAGTAATTTAAAAAATGTTGAGAATAGGATAATCTATTAATATCAAATTTCAAACAATCATAAGAACGAAAACATAAACCAAATAAAAAATGTATCACTAAATATGTCTATATCAGTAAATAAAATATGATAGTATAGATAAAATAAACTGTTATACATTGTAAACGCTTCATATATTTATAATTTAGTATGCTGATCTTAAAATCATATCATATAATAACAATATTTAGAGGAGATCGCATAACGTAAATGCAATAGGTAACGGATCTTTTAAATTTTTTGAACAAATTGTGACTATTTGATTTCATCTGTTGAAATATATTTTATTTAAAACTAATTTACCAGATTTCCTTAAATATAATTGAAACTTCTGATAAAAAATTTTCAATATAAGCAAATGTATTCATTATGTTTCCCATTCAAAGAAAAAATCATTATTTAGTTTAATGTAACTTTTCTATTTGAAATAAATCCTTAAATTTTAATAAAATTAATATTTTAAGAATTTTAATGAAAATAGGTTTAAGTAGAATGATATTTTAAATTTTAAAATAAATAAAAACTGCTTTAAAATAAAAAAAAGTATTTAGATATTCAAGCTTTTACAATGATTTCAATGGTGTAATTAAAGGAATATAAAAAAAGTTATTAGTAGGAATAGTGTTAATTTTGCTTAAATTTTGAAAGTATTACATTTGATTTAGATTACATTGATAATTATCTGAAAACAATCTTCATATTTAATTCTCAATTGCAATAATCTAATTAATTTATTCTTATTAATTAAGCCATGTATATCATAAATTAAATTATTAAAAGTTTGCTAAATTTCGATAATACGCTATAAAATGATAAGCAATTTGCAAAATGATTTTAATTGAAGAATTTAAATATGATTTTTAGAGTTTAGTTATCTAACAATCACTAATTTGTGATTGATTTCTCAAGTCCCTACTTAGTAACAATTCATAATTTTAAAGTTCAAGTTTTATAAATTTCAAAATATTGTGTTTAAAAATTCAGTTTATGCATTTGAGGTTAAGCCTAAGTTTAATCATAAATTTACGCAAATAACTAGGTTAAATAAACATAACTAATCTACAACTTTAAATGTCAGTATCAACATTTATCTTAATTTGGTTTAACAGAAACAACCTAAAATTGTTTGCAAGTTTCCATGTCATTATCAATATTCTGAAATGAAACCACACAAAGATATTCTACTGCTAAGATATATTATCAAGTGATGTCAAATAATCGCAATACCTTATATTAAAACTGTAACAAATTGTGTAGAAAAATACAATAAATCTTATTGTATTATTTAATGTTTATATGCGCGCGGGAGTTATTTTTAGAAGTATATATCTACATTATTTATTTTTCATTCAGAATTATTGAAAACAAGAAATAAATTATATTTTCCTTTTGTGTTTGAGAAAATCATTGTCGATCAAATTCTTTTTTGCTGATTCATTTTATAGACCGTAAAAACGACAATTGTGATCGATATGTATTATTTTCTTATCTTGTATTTAAGTTTGTTTATCTATTTGTAGTTACTCTAAGCTCAGCAGAATGTTTTCAAGATACACATTTTTATGACATATTTTATCTTAAAATCCTCTTAATAATATTATTCTGCAGGCAGCTTAAAGTTTCTGAAGTCTTTAAATAGAGTACTTATGGCTTATAATTCCCTTAGTCAGTAATCATAATCTTTACTTAAAAACAAAAATGACGACAAAATCCAACTTTAAAAGATTCTTCATACATATTATTCTTCTGAATAAATATTTACAAAGTTTGTTTTCTATTGCACCATAAATATTTATTATCCTGTTAACTAAACTCTGATTTGTTTTATATGTACTACAAACATTTCCCCATTTACTATAGAGTTATGTAAAGTAAATGGGGAAATGTTTATGATCATTATTTTTGAAGTTATTAAAAATTTTAAGTTTAGATAACTACATCAATATATTTTTTTTAGTTTGAGTTATAATATATATAAACAGGATAGCCCAAACTGTGAACATAGTTTGAAATTTTCATAATTGTTTCAAATTTATGTGCACTTAAAATATATAAATTTTCAGTTAATTACATATTTTTATAAATCAAATTAGGAGAAATTTATTGTAAAATTAAATAAAAAAGAGATTTAAAATATTTATATTACACAAAAGTTTCAATACAAAAAAATAAGAAGTGTATTTGATTTTATGGCATTTTTAAGTTAAACTTATATGATCGATACTTAGCAGCATATAACTGATACTCTTTAATATAGCTTCAAAGCATATTTTCATCAAGAAAATTAGTGTTTAAATTTCATAATTTCCAATTCCATGATGTAAAGAATTAAATATGACCTTAATAAGTTTTTTGGTTGATGTATGGATTTTTCGCACAAGGGTTTTCAAATGACCTGAAAAAATTTCAAAGAAATTCAGATCAGGGTTGTTTACCGGACAGGGTAATAAATCTATGTCTTTATTGTTAAATCATTCTACGTATATTTTTGTTTTTTGGCATAGAGTCTTCATTGATTCTACTCTATGCCATATTGAAAAATGGTATTTTGATTCTATGATTATATAGAGAATTTTTCATTGAAAGTGTTTTATATTCACTTGAATAGGCTGGGCACCGTCTGCAGACATGCACATTCAAATCATGACATTTGTACATTTTTATTTTTTTTCCTTTTTCTTACAGTTACTTCATTGCAACCGTGATATAATTTTTACCATATTGTATGCTCTGTGCCTCACATATTTCCGCCCATCACCAGCAAAGGATGATATTTTTCCCACATCACTCCATATTATTTTCTTCCACAGATTTTTCTGATCACTAAAATTGTTTTGCCTACTAACCTCGCTTATTGCATCGTATAAGATTTAAGTATTATTTTCTTTGGAATTGTACCCCATTTCTGTCTAAAATCTAATAATATTCTCTTTATTGCTCTTGAATTAAATAAAACACGTATTAAATTTGGTTAATATCTAAATCTTTTAAAGAAATGTTATATCTATAAAGCATGTAATTTTTATCATTCCATCATTAATATCTCATAAGAATTTTTTCGGCCTAATCTCTTCCTATTTTTCATTGATTTTTTTTTTTTTTTTTTTTTTTTTTTTTTTTTTTTTTTTTTTTTTTTGTCATTATAACGTAAGCACAACTTCCGTTCACCTGATAAAACCACTAACATTTTTTAACTGAATCGGAAGCTATTGACAGTGATAACCAATGACAAAAATGTCAGAAAATTTCAAACATTTTTCCATTAAATTATATATTTATACTCACACGCAAATGTGTGTGTGTTTTTTATTAAAATTATATGATATATTCATTAAAATTAATTTCTAATAAAAAATTATAATTAACAGTCATTAATTTATATCGTTTTAATATATGAAAAGGATAAAAAAAAATGTCATAATCTATCCTGAATTGATTGTTTTTGTCTATCGCTCTACATTCAGTTTCTGCATGCAAGGGTTAACTAGACCGAGAGCTTTCATTTAAAGTGGTTCTGATTCACTAGAAACATCTATTCTTGAAATAGAAATTGCACTCACATAATGTTGAACAAAATGATTGAGCTTTAATCGGTATTTACGTATTATGATGACTACCTTCTATCGTTCTACATTCAGTTTCTGCAAACAAGCATTAACTAGACCAAAAGCTGTAATTTAAAGTGGTTGTGATTATTTACAAACATCCATTCTTGAAATAGAAATTACACTCACATAATGTTGAACAAAATAATTGAGCTTTAATCGATACTTACGTATTATGACGATTACCTTGGTGATATTTGGCGATAAAAATTTAATTGGGGAAACTAACAAGATTTAAACAATATTTACATAATTATATAAATATTATGTAAATATTGCTATGTAAATATCAATATTTACATAATAAATATTGAGAGCCCTAAAATAAAGAGTATTTTTAATTTTAGGGCTCTCTATAACCTATATTAGATCCTAGGTTGATTTTTAAAGTATTCGTCATACTAATTTTTCTGGTCACCAGTTTTGGCGATATATGTAAGTAGTCGTCATAATACGTAAGTAAACTTTAATCATTGCCGCCCAACCTGTCTAGTGGTTAGCGTAACTTACTACGGATGGGAAGGACCTTGGTTCGAATCCGGGATCGGGAATGGATGTACTTTCTCTCTCTGTGTTTCTCGTCTTTTCCTCAGATGATGGATGAATGTGGCCCGCCCCATAAACGTGTTTGTGGTGGTGTGGCATGGGCGGTGGGACTCATAATTCCGTGACTTGGTTCACAGGTGCCCACCGGATAATGATAAAATGAGTAGCAGTTTCTGGCCTTGTTAAAAACAAAAATCATTCAATTTCCAGCTCAATAAAACATATTTTAAACAAAAACAAGTATGTGATTTTTGTGTTTTAATATCAACAACAAAAACTTAAAATCCATTTTGGAAAACTAAAATGTCTTATAAAAAAGTACATTGTATCCTGTTTTTTAAAACTCGTGTGCACCACAGAGTAATTTGAACACAACCTGAAATCTTGAATATCAGAATTTACCTTTAAAAGCTTTCCTTGGGTAACTAAGTACCATAAACTTCAAGCATGTGTAATCATGTTTAAATTGCATCAGCAAACATAGTAAGCCATATATCATACGGGCTTGTTTACATATTTGATATTAACAAAATTCCTCGGAGGATAATAACACATATCTGATCTAAATGCTCTCAAAACATTACCATTCATATTTATGCATCTCCACTTCATTTAGAAAACATTAATGACTTTTGCAAAATGTTCGTTACATCGTTATCTTTTGAATCATGGCATCGGCTCTAATGAAAGTCCTATGCAAAATTTCGTTCCAAACTAAGCGAAGCAAAACAAAAATGTTTCGTTACTCTTTAAATAATGCTCTAAAATAAAGTTTTCCAGAAACCATTAAAAGGTCAGCGTAATTTATCATTTTCTGTGCAATATTTTTCAGAAAAGAACTGGATAATCCAAAATCGATTCGCATCAGCTAGTATTGCCATCGTTTTGCTTTAACTTAATGGGAATTAAATTTTTAGATACCTTTGTTTACTCCAATATATATATGGCAGCGATATTAAAGTACATCTTCGGAATTACTGTAATTTTTCGATATCGCACCACTAATGTTTCTAATTTGTTTTAGGCTTTTGAATTGTTCAGAAATTTTAACAATGTAGTGAACCCATTGAAATAAATTCTTTAATACTATTCTATTGTCTGTATTTCATTTTTTAAGTATTTGTGCTTATTATCTGCGAAATTGTAATAATGTAAAATGTTTAATCACATGAATTTTAAAAAGGATAATTATTTCTAAAGTGAAAAAATTAACAATAAGGAGTAACTTGGAAAATCTTACGGCATTCAAACTGAGTATTTTGCAGTACAATGCTTATACAAAGGTGATAAAGAACGAATGAATTGTATTACAATTTCATAATCATACTAATTACGGATACCAATTTTCTAAGGCTTTTAATTATGAAAATATTAAACAATTGCAATGAACTTGAAAAGCCTTAAAAATTCAAATGTAAAACTTTAAATTGTGGATATTATTCATTTTAGTTTACAACATTCAACATATTAAAATTAATTAATATTGAAATTCATAAAAGAACTTATACATTTTTATTTTTTGAGTTCCTTTCTGAAAGCGCATCAAAAGTACATATCACATTTTTAAGAATAAAAATCTTTGACAGCTTTGGATATTATGAAGTAGTTTAATTAATAAAAACTAACTAGAATTAAATTAAACAGCTAAATATAGGTATAGGGTTTTATATTCAAAGTTATAGTCCTTAAAATTATTTTTATTATTGAATAAATTGAAAAAATAACAATTTGAAAAAGCAAAATTCAGAAAATAAAATATTATCTTCAAAGTTAAATTTAATGCCTCTGTTAAATAAAATGATAATAAATTACTCAAATTAAAATTTATGAATAAAGAAATTTATAAATATAAGAAGATTTTAAAATATAATAAAAATTTTAAAGGTAAAAATTAAAAATTGCACAAGTATTTAATTTTGCACGAGAATGTATCTTTTAAAATGTCTTCCTTTTTTACAATTTTTAAAAATTACTTGATTTTACTAAACCGAGTGATTACTTGATTTATTCAAGTAATTTTGTTTGTAATAAAATTACCTTAATAATGCTTTTTAATGATAATAAATTATTATAAAGTATTATTGATTTTAATACTTAAGAAACTATACAAGGATATTTTTAAAACACGCGAGTTTAGTCAAGGTCTTTATGAAAAAGCCAGTATCTTACTTTGTACAGTTAAAAAATTAATAGAAATTGAAGGAAATCGAAAAATATTTACTAATTATTATTAAAAAAAGTACAATATATACTATAAAGAAGAATCTTGAATTTTTGTTTTTCAAAAATTAATAAAAAACTTAAAATCAACCTGATTTGAAAATAATCACCAGAAACTGAAACTATTGATGCATCAAATCCTTTCATGATAATTAATAACAGCTTTTCAAAGGCAAACATAGTAGATAATGTTATGAAGGAAAATATAAAAATACGAAATTTTGTACTGAATAGTTCAAATAAAAATATCTCATCACAGGGGTAAGAAGTTACATATAATTTTTAATAAAGCTGTATAAAACTGGTCAAAATTATAAGATATAATTCACCAAGAAAAAAAATATTTAAAATGTAATCATACAACATATGTATGTTATTAATTAACAATGCTTTTTCAGAACGATCATGTAAAAGGAATATTCTCACAATGTGTTAAAATAAATTTTATAAAAAATTCTTTGATAATAATCAATGATATATATGACAAATTAAAATGAAAACAAAAAAAAATATTTTATAATAATTAAAATTTAAAAAGTGGTAATAAATACTATTAAATCTTTATATTTTAATATTCCTTAAAAATATAAATGCCATTGTGCCTTATTAATTGAAGTCACAAGTCACACTTTTTTATGTTAAATAAAGAATAAATCAAAAATAATTAATATTAATAATTTAACAAAATATCAGAAAAATAAAAAAATCCTTTTTTTCCCTGAATACTGAAATTTTATAAAATCTGCTATAAAAATATTATGAATTTCAAAAATGTTTTTAAAACATAATTTAAGTTACTCTACCGGTTGGTATAAATATGTGATTCATATCTTGCAATCCAGCTCTAGTAATTGAATCCGAAATTATTATTAATTAGATTGACAAATGTTGTAATTTTTTGTATATTTACATTATTAATTATATAATTTAAGATAATTTAATGATTTATATAAAAAATTATAATGATAAAATAACTATTAAAAAAGACTATTAGTATTTTGTTTTCTTCCCATAATTGCATTTATAATTATTTCTGAATAGAAAATCATTAAAATTGAAATTTGTAAAATAAATTTTTCCTTAATAATCAAAAAATTTCCTTTCTCTCTTATTTAGTATTCTAAAGCATTTGCGTTATTAAATTTTTGAATTATTTATTTTTAGAATGTAAAGCACATATAAAGAATTGAATCTTATATAACAGATTTAATTTAAGTAAATGATTTTGATAATATTTATGTTGATAAGTCGTTTTCAAAAGCTGGGTGAATAATAGATTTTTTCCTCTAGGTTTTTTTTTTTCATTTCACGTTTTCAATTGTTAATGTTTTATCAATAAATATCCATTTTTCATTATATTTATAAAGAATTATTTATGCTCAAACATTTTATTGAAATAATGACTTTTATGTTGTTTTCTTCTTCAAAAGAAATTTTTAAATAACATAAATTTACATTATCCTTAAATTTGCTATTAAAAATTTCCATTTTAATTATATTAAAGAATAATTTTATTTTAAATATTTCTAATAAGTATGCCTTATATTAAGGACAATTATTTCGTATAATTTTATAATTATTTTTAAATAATCATGTAGTTAAAGTTTTTAAATTATTCATTAATAATGATTTTATATTTTGGTTTTTGAAAATCTATAGTTTTCTGAAATAGGAATATTTTTGAAAATGATTTGGAAATTTGAAAAAGCAAATGCAGTACTTTAAAATCAAAATACTAAATCAATTTTATATTCATATTATATTGCATTTACTTAATCCATGAAAAATTTTTATTAAAATTTTACTCTTAATAGGATAAAATAAATATTAAATATTTCTTAGCTTTATTGTTTATAAAATATAAATGTCCATAATTAACTGTTACAACTACAAAAGCATTACAAAAATGCAAAATAATTTTAGTTAAACGTTCTACTTGTTAATGTCATAGCTAGTGTCCAAATTTGATACCAAAAACTTCTTAATTCAATGATTAAACCAAATCAAAGTGCAACGTTACTAGATGATTTCCAGTAATTAAATGCGATTTCTAATAATACCGAGCATACACATTAATGAGAATTTAATGCTGATAGAAAATAAATTTTCTTAAATGACCATATCGTCTGAAATTTGACTCAAGTCACTTCATATAACTTGATTGGTGTCACCATAATCTTCATAAATCAAATCTATGCTAATACAATTAAATTTTTCTTAAATATTTACATTTGCCTGAAGTTATTGATTATAAATTTCACAGTTAAATGTGGCACTATTTAAATATATATCATGCGAAAATTATTAGATTTGAAAGAGGAAAGGAGAGACTTAAGATGATTGTAAATATTATTCAAAACTATTTAAAATAACTTTAAATAAACAAATATTAAAAAAATCTTCAATAAGTTATTTTCACTAAAGTTCTGTTCTCCACCCTCTTCATTTAATGAAGAGTTATCATTCGCCATGTTTTGATTGGATGCAATCCAATACTTTTCATGCATAAAACCTCATTACTTTCAATGAATTATTCAAAACATACGCTTTTGATATAAACTTCACAAAGTAAAATCATAATTTCAGCCATATACCCATGAATATAAATTCACGCATTCATCTTTCCTCAAGTCGCTGTTGTGAACAGCTTTTTACCAGAGCAGATTTTTGGGTATGTTTTACTTGACACTGCTCTTCCTCTCACTGAATAATTTACGCAAACCTCATCGCACAAATTACCTGAAAGCCAGGGGTAATTTAATTTCAAACGTTGCTTTTTCCAGGCTTTCGCTTCAGGGCAGAAAAGGAAGAGGAAATGCCATCGATGTTTCGCGAGAAACACTGATTCTTAACTTATTTTTTTTTACCTTTGCACTATTTTATTTATATGTTTACTGACGTGC
>JAPDSC010078648.1:6774-51856 GCA_026290005.1 Latrodectus geometricus | reverse complement strand
AAAGAAAAATAAATCGCAAAAACATCGAAAATATTTTAAGAGATATTGTGATGAATTTTATTCTGAAACATTTTTTTTTTGAAGAAAAATATCTTTTCTGCAAGAAACGAAATATTACTTTTTCCTCAGACATTTATGTTTTGTATTTTTGTTAAAAATGTTTAGATTTTAAGTAAATAAATGTATTATTTTCGATGGTATATACAGTTTTTGTGCTAATGTTGAAAACATTTAAGATTTTATAAAATGTTCTTATTGTCATAATTCACTGACACTAAGCTTCCATCTATTGGAAAAGAATAAAACTAAATAATCTCTTTAAATCTCGAATAATTTACAGTCTCATGTGTGCATAAAAATTCAACATATGTTTTTCAACTAAGAAAGTTTGAGACAACAGAAATGACGAAAATATTATATTAAAATAAAATCGAGAATTGTAGAAAAATCGAGTTAATGAGATATTTAGTATTTTTATTTTCAAAATTTAATTTGAATTAGACTAAAGAACATATCAAAACTACAATTAATATCTTTCTGAATACAAAAACAAACTTTGCTTTTTCATACCTCACAATACGTGGCAACATGAAAAAATATTTACATTATAAAATATATTATTATTAAAATGTTATTCTTGTAAGAATGTGTTTACATCTTAATATTATTAATTATAAAAGTAATATCAAAACGATTTTTGAATAAATAATAGAAATAGATATATAATT
Source organism: Latrodectus geometricus (assembly GCA_026290005.1). Lineage (NCBI taxonomy): Eukaryota > Metazoa > Arthropoda > Arachnida > Araneae > Theridiidae > Latrodectus > Latrodectus geometricus. The sequence continues at coordinate 51,128 of JAPDSC010078648.1, read as the reverse complement.
CTATAGAGAAGATATAGTTTGAAGCTTATGTTTAAACTCTTTACATATCAATATGACATTTTTGACAATTTGACATGTACCATTCAATCACTTTTAGGAAGGATTTTCTTAGATAATCAAAAGTAATTTTTTGATTCTATTGAGAAAACGTGGACATCATTAAAATTTCTATCTTCTGTAAATACTGAAAGCAGAAACATAACATCCATTTTTCATTATTCAACAACTGCTGAAATTGAACCTGAAATTTTTCACTCATGATCCTATTATTAGGATATGGTTTGTGGAAACTCAAAAATTTGAGCAGTACTAAAAAGACCATAATCCTACAATTAGACTAAAGTTAGTCCAAGCTCAAAATACGAAAAGCAATAAAGTTAGATCAGTAACAACTACAAATGGAGTTAGTGCAAGCGCAAACATTATGGACAGATTAAAGATTTTAATATCCATTACGTATTATTGCCTTTTAAGTGGACTTTTATAAGGAGAGAGTGTACCATAATCAGATATTACAAACAAGGAGGCGTGAAAAGTTTCAAAGCACTCACTTCGACAGAAAAAGCACAGCACTTATCTCCGATTGCTTAACAAAGACTGGAATCATATTTAAAATATAACTTAAGAGCTATTTGCTTCTTCATGAATTTAAAAATATTTTTGTGTCATTTAAAATAAATAAATACCTATCAATACTTATTGCTTTGATACAAATATAAAAATCAACGAAAATTATGGTATTCACTACAAACCATCTTTAGTTTTTAATATGGTCATTATATATAGTAAATATGCCTGCTTCGCATTGTTTAATTATACATTCAGAGACAAGAAGTCAATGAATCTCGAAACACTTTTCTTAAAATGTAAAATAATTAATAATACCCGATGTAAAATAAAATGAAAATTTAACACATGAACTGTGTTTTTTTGAATTTTTTGGGATTTTTATCACAAAAACTGAAACATATATTTTCCTTTTTAATCAAATAAGTTAAAATTGCATTGCCATGTTACATACATTTGAAGTATGTATTTGATTTATTACAAGAAGGTTTCTGTGTTATATTTCATTTAACTTAAGTTAAAAAAAAAGACATTTGAAATTTAAATTTAAAATTCAATGTATAATGTCATTTAGTTTTTTTATGCTTAAAATTGCATTAAATTCTGTAAATTGGGTGGTAAATAGAAAATTTTCATTTAAAACGCACAGTAAAAAAACATTTCCAAGTAAGTTTTAGAAGTTACAAATTGTTACTGATATATATATATATATATATGTATATATGTATATATCTATCTATCTATCTATTTATCTATCTATCTATCTATCTATCTATCTATATATATATATATATATAATTATTTTATCCAAAAATGAAACGCTCGATGAATGTTTTCTTAAGAAATTTTAAACATATTAGTATTAATGAAAATATTAAAAATTTTATCTTTTATAATTAATTTCATTAGTAATAAAGTTACTAAAATAAGAAAAACGCGTTGTCTTTAAATAAGACCAATTATGAATTTATTAATAATTTATGAAAGTAGTTGATTTTAAATTAATAAAATTTATTTTAATACAATTTACAATATGACGCATTCTAAATTACCAGTTGCTTAAATACATTAGGGAGCTTCAGTTAATGTAAGGTGATTTCAGTACATAAAAATAGAATCAAAACAACCGAGGATTAATTTAACAATTAATTTAAAAATGCTGCTTCTAAATAATTATATTCATCTCATATTTTAGAAATGTTTTTCAAAGTTTTAAATTTAGAAATCTAACTAAAGGATTTAAATAGTACGTAATTTAAAAATAATTAGCGATTTTGGGGTGATTTATTCCTTACAATTTTTTTGCAAGCGTTTCTTAATTTTAGTTAATAAATAGTTTGCTTGTATTTATAATAAAAAGTACAATGAATACATGAAATAATTAATTTATATCTCGTTGTTGCTCACAATATCAAATATATTTTAGAATTATTTAAAAGAGAAATAAAGCAAAACACATTGAGACAAATTTTCAAACCTTTTTAGGAAGTAATTAAATGCCCCTGTAAATATGTTATTATTTTATAGAATAATTATAGCTTTTTAAGTAAAAAGCCGGAAAAAATTAAATAGTTTCTAAAAAATTAGAATATTATGTGAGGATAATTAGTATAATTAAAATTTATTTTATTTTAATTAATGAATTTAGATCTGATAGATAATTTCTTTTTACATCAAAAAATTCTGTAGTATGTTTTTAACAAGCTATTTTTATTATTTATTCCTTTGTTGCTAATGAATTTATTTAAAAAATAAATTTAATTTGGAAATTAATTCAACATAAAAAGATATTTTTGTAAAGCTCTGATTTTTTTTAATAATATTTTGATGTATGGAAAAAATAAGAGAAAACATACTTATATTCTTTAATAAATAACACTTTGATTAGCGTTCTTTACATTAATTTTAAATACTTGAATAAGTTAGAGATTATCATTTTAATTTCAAATAAATGAGCAAAATTGTATTTATTCTTAAAGAAACACTAATAATTTGATGATCTGAATTTAATTTTAGAGAAAAATATTGAGATTTTTCATGATAAAATATTTAAGAATGTAATGTACTTCAATACTTTTCACCTTTTGTATACTATATAAACAAACTATATTATAAAAAATTTATATATTATAAACAAAAAGAAATAATATATTATTAGCAAAAAGAAAATTTTTTAATTAAAAACTTATTAAAGAGTGGTTAAGAAGAATTTAGTTTATTATATTTAAATTTTTTAAATAAATGAGTATTCTTACTTTTGTGTGCTTAAACGTTCAATTAATTTTTCTATTTCTTAAATAATGATGAGATATTTATCACAGTTATTTAAAGCAGTTAAAAGAGATACATGAAAATTATATAGATTTGTACACACAAATAAACGTATAATTTGTTTTGAATAAAAGAAACGATATATGTATGTAAATATATATGTTTTTTGCAGGTGAACAACTCTTTAAGAAAACAATAGTTATTAGATACAAGCAGATAGAATGGAACAAGTTATGTTTTTGTGCATAAGTTTTAGTGAATTCAAGCTACAAAAAATTAAAAAACAATAATCCAAAGATCACTGACCCTTGGAGAGATTTTTTTGGCCTTCAGAAGATGTAAAATATAAATGTGAAGAGGGTCAAGGTGAAACTTGCACTTGTTAACCTGACCAACAATTGGTCACGGCTTTGAAAAATGGTATCCCGCCCTTTTTAGAAGATTCGGTGACGCGTGAGGAAACATGTCTGTTCTTCTGTCCAAGATTCATTGACGGCTGTACACAAAGGGTTGTTCACCGGAAGATACTGCTTTCGGCTATTTTAATATTAGAAGGATTGCACTGGGCGGCATATTTTTCAAACTCACAGGATGTTATTAGAATTGGCTTTCTAAAACAATGCGGCCCAATAAAACATGATGAAAGTAATATAAATTATTTAACTTGTTTCATTGTTCCAAAAGAATTATATATAATTGTAATTAAAATATTTTGATTAAAATTGTATTTGATTATATAAACAAAATAATTGTCATATTTCGTCTAATGCAAGATCATAATTACTGCGTTGAAATTGGGAATTTAGAAATAGTTTGTTTTATTTGCTTTTATAAACAGTTTCAAATTTGTTGAATATTAGCTTTATTTAGCATCGTATTTAATATAACTTAATTTATAATTTGTTTTGTTTCACGAAATAGTTAAAATAAATGATGAGATATTAAAACTTTTATCAAATAATTTAACCGCTACATTTTAATTCTATTCGTAAAGCTTTTATTATATTATAAGTACAATATATTTGCTCTTGTAAATCTTTTTGTATTTACTCTAGTTGAATTTATATTTACAACAGTCTTTATTATTATCGAGTTTAAAACTAACTAATCTATGATTTTGTTGAGTCATGCCTTTTTTTTAAAAAATATTTAAATTTACTATCATTTTATCATAAATTATTTAAACTAATTACATTTAATTATAAATAAAAAAGAGTTTATGTAAAAAGTCCATAAATTAATTTTTTTAATAAAACGTTTTTTAATAATTTTATTTGCTTATAATATAAATATATTAAGCTAGTTTAAACTCAATGCTGTAAGCTTAATTAAATTTTATACGACATTGAAATACATAAAATGTTATATATGTATAAGAATATATTAATATATGTTGATAAATATAATTTAAAATTATTAAAACTTTTAAAAAAGTAAATTTTAAAGTTAATTTGCAGAAAACTAAAAGTAATAATTCAGCTTAGGAAAAGAATATTCGATTTGATTAAGTTGAATTTATAAAATTAATAGAAAATAATTTACTTATATATCTTTCTGTGAAAAATTTTAATATTATATTTAATAAATAAATGAACAATCTTAAAGTATATTCAAAGTATTTCATTAAAGTAAATCTTTATTAATTTATTAAGAAAGAGTATTTATTAATTGGTTTTTGCAGTCCTTTAACTAAATTAAAGCTGTTATGTGCATGTCGAATTTATTATGCATTTCTTATGGAAACCATATTAAGACTTCATCATAAATCTCAAACATTAATAACATGTATATATTGTAAGACAGAGTTTAAAATATGTATTATATAATGCTAAGGCGAAAAATTTATGATATTATGTATAGAATTACGAAAGGATGATATGGATGGAACATTAAACCTCTATCTAAGTATGGCACGTATCTTTTTATAACTTGATTACAGTGAAAAAGAAAAAAAGCAAAGGTTTGTTTTCTCCTTTCATGTATCTTCACACACCCCCATAGGAACTTTCCTTTAATATGAGATTCAACCTATATTTTTTATAGAACATGAGTGGGCAATAAAAGCTATAATTTATCTTCCATCGTCTCTAAAAGTGAACCTTTAGAAGAAGATACATTTTTTTATCCGGTGTCATCTAGAAAGGGCTGATTTTTGGCGGATAACACTTGGGACGCGTTGGCTTTTATGGACGTAGAAATCCATAGATCATAAAGTGAAGAACGTGATCATGAGGCACGTTTGGGTCTGTTCTTCTACTTTCTCGCCAATTTTTTTTATATCCTCTTCCTATCTTGTATGCTATTTTGTTTCACCCTTTGGCGATTGTTTTTTCTTCCCTTGACGCGAAGTTGAAGCATTCGAAGATGAGATACAACAAGACTGTGCGAAGGAGTGTGCTAATTTGAGAAATAGAGCATAGGAGAACTTACCGAATTATGTTTTCTTCGTGAGACAGACGAACGCTGGAATGGTCAAGGTTTGGATTATACTTGGATGGAATAAAAAGATTTATGACTGTGTTTACTTGATGCAATCTTAATGATATCCTATCACCTGGCAGGAGGTGTGTTTTATGTTCACGTTCTGCAAAAAGCAAGGTTAATATACCTTTTAAGAAGGATTTAAGAACATGAAAACTACATTGAGGAATCCGTTTGATTACTTGTAATTTTATAAGTAACAATTAATTTTTCCTGTAATATTATTCTCACGATCATTTTTAAATATCACTTAGAACATAAATGCGGCAGAAAATAACTATAATTCAATAGATTAGGCATGCATTTCCAGCTTATATATTTGTTTATTTTTTAGATATCTCTTAACATATTCTGAAAAATAATTTCTTATAAATCTCGCCCCATCTCATTGTAAGTGAATTGTTTCAACATTTTTAGCTAAAAACATTATATTTGGCTGAAAGTTTTGATCCAAAATAATTAGAAAAATACTGATAATTCTTTCAAAAAATGAATTTTAAATAGATTACTGATATATGTTTTAAAATGAGTTACAATTTAAAATACTTCATATGATTGTTTGAGCTAGAAAGCAGTATAACGACCTAAGGCTAATAAACGGTATTTTTAAAATTCAGAATGTCATCTGGCACGTTTTTCTTGGATAATTGACCGAATTCATAAATTGCAAGAGAAAATACTCGGAAAATTTCCAAGCACATTTCGGACAGAATTACATTTAAAAGACAGAAGGGAATCTTTTATACAGCATGAAATCGCATACAGAAATGAAATTGCTTCGATCTAACTGAAATCGAAGATAGAATATTTTGTTCTAAATAACACTATCTTACCATTAAGCCGCTAAGATTCATCTTTTTCCATTGTTCAAATATGCAATGCTTACTTACTACACTGATTCTCATGGTTTCAGTAAATATATTTTTATAATAATATCCATCATCTATTTTTTCTTTATTCTTCCATTTGTCTCTAACATTGAAGATTTTAAAATCTGTATACCATACAATTCAAATTTTAACTGCTCGAAATCTTTTGTCTAAATATTCATTATTTAATTCGGACAGATTTTATTTCTAAAAAACCTTGAATTAAACTCCTTTCTCCTGCTCACGAAAGTTGAATTGATTGATTTAAAATATATACACTTATTGTTGTCAATTTAAACTGTTGTTAAACTGTTGTCAATGTCACTTATAGTTGTTTAACGAGCTGAATTAGCCGGAATAATATGAACAGCAAAATTCACTTAAATTGTAAAAAAATGTTCAAAAAGCAAAATCTAAAAAATGTCAATTTGATCAGATTAAACCTATAAACGAAATTTACATGTTAGAAATAAATTTTTTTAAATTCAGACTGTAGCTTACCAGGCACGTCACAAGCATCACTATGTGTTAGGTTGAACAATTTGTTGCATGAAGTATTTACTATATTTTCTTACATTCTAAAATTTTTAATCTGAAATTTATTTCTGTTTTTTGATAACCACCATTAAATAAAAGTATGATATATTACCGTTATAAATTTTAAAATGCAGCAATATCTGATTTAGTTTTAAGAATGTACTTAGTTGCAGTATGAAAAATAATGTATGAGTTTTTATAGAATGATATTAAATCATTGTAGAGATTTTATAGCAGGTATTTTTTCATAACTTGATTGCAGTGAAAAAGAAGAAAGCAAAGTTCTGTTTTCTCCTTTCATGTATCTTCACACATCCGCATAGGAACATTCTTTTAATGAGATTAAAATAACATGTTTTGCTCGTTTTTACGAACCTTTAATGTACCGACACTTATGATTAGTGTCTGATCTCTAAAATGGTCAAAGATAATTTAATTCCAGTATTCTAATATGTATATAGATAGATGAATCGCTGTTTTTAATGGAGAATCGTAAATTCTTTGAATTGTCGTTAACTAACCGCACTATTTATGTTGAAATCCATGAGTTTTTGAACCGATTCATGTTCAATTTCTGCCACAAAATATAACTGCCATACAGCCCATGTATTTTGAGTGTTAATACTATATTCATGTGCAACTATCGCAGGCTAATTTTCCAAAAAGTGATCATAGCTTGGTCACTTCTTGGAAAATTAGCCTTATACCTTTACCTTTTGAAGTAGATAGTCTTGGCGAAATGCACTTGTCAAGTTATATTTAGAATGATTTTGCCGAAAAAACAATATAAAAGTCCTTTTGAAGAGTATGTTTTATTAACCATCGTTACTGAAGAAAGTCAAGAAAATTTATCTAGCAACTTGAGGGAAAATACGTGACTTACCCATGAATTACGTGAAAAAAATCACTGCTGACCAAAATTTTCCTTAATTTAAAGGTTCATATGCAAATTGTTTAGTAAAAATATTGGTTGAGCAAATGATTTAGACCTAATATTGCGAAACGATCTAATATTGCGATCATCTGCAAAATAACTAGATGCATGAATAATAAAATTGAGGTATATTTAAGAAAAACATTAAAAAAATGTGTTTTTAAAAATATAGTTTTAGAATAGAAAAAGTAATAGATTACTTTCTAATTTTCCATCAATAAAATATTGTTTTTATGCATGAGTTTCATGGAATACCTAATAAATAAACTTTTTCATATAATACTTCATTTATAAAAAAAAGAGAGAGCAATTAAAAATTGAATTAAGTGATAAGAATTATTTTACTAATTTAAGAAACTTAAGAATAAAAATTATTTTACTGGTTTATATAAGTTCGTAAAAAATATCATATAATGTTTATTATGACAAACAATATCTTTACTTTTCACTTTTTAACAACAAGAGTATTTAAGAAATTTGATTACTTTTCCTATAAATTATAAGTCATTGAAATCATTAATAACTAAAATCTTATTTACGGTATTTTTTACGCTAGAAAATTAAGATTACTTAATAGTTTGGTTAAAAAGCATCGAGTTGCTCATTAGTATTAAAAAATTCTAAGTAATATTAAGAAAACAGTTTCTACAATGAAATAGCTAGAATGAGAGAGATAAATTATGATATGTAACTATGTCAAAATTAAAATATTAAAAAGTGTTTTTTTAATTATAAAATATTTGAACATTGCTATTAATGTGGAATATGTATTTAAAGGATTAGAAATAATGTACAATATAGGACATATATATTTAAAACAGAAATATAGTATCACTTAATATTAATATAGATATTTTTATCATAATTTTCTAATTATTTTGTTTTATTTTATGACAATATTTAAAAATCATTAAACATCACTTAAAAAAAGTATTTTAACGTCATGGCTTAAATATCCAATTAAGTTAACTGATTAATAATTGTGTTTTCTAACTTGGAAAAAGTAACTTATATTCAGTATTCAGAAATGCTAGGCAAATATTTCTATCTTTTCTTGTGATTAATCTATGTTTAACATTTGAGTTAAAAATACATACTATTTGGAAAAATATATCTATTTACTTAAAATTCAAGTTTTTTTTGTATTTAATTTGGTATTTTCAATTATGTGCAGTTTATGAAAATAATCTTAGTTTAAATTGAATTATGTACTAAATTAATGAAATTTAACTCTTATGACAAGCATTAATGCCCAGATATAATACATTTCGTATCAAAAAAAAGTTTTTTCCTCACTTTTGTAAATGTATTTTTAATGAATACTTCCATTATAATCGAAAATTCATTAATATTTGCGTTGAATATTTATTTTGAGCGAAGCTTTCATACATTTGATTTTTCGCAAAAAGAAATTCATCATACTTATATGTCGAAATTTTAATGCAGGAATTATCTTCTCAAATTTAATTTAGTTGATTAAACAAAATTATATCATAATTTAAGTCCCTATTTCATATTTTATCATAAGAATACTTCTAAGTATGAAAGTATTTTTAATTTAAAATAATTGAATAATATTTTATTTTCGTTTAAACTTTTAGAAATAAACTAAATTAAAATGATTAGATAATGCAGATTGATTTGGAATATTGACAAAATATTATTCTAAGATTTAGGAAGAAAGAGTAAATATATTTGATGTATCCTTTGAAGACAAGTTGTTAAAATATATTTCGCAACATTAAATATCATATAAATTATATTCACCAACATTTAATTTCAAAATATTTCTATTGAACTAATTATAGCAAAAATATTGATGATGAAAATAATATTTCAATAAACTGCTTTTGTAATATAATTAAGATTTATGAATTTTAAATGGTATACTTCAAATATTCTAGGGATGTTTTTTAAAAAGAAAAATTATTTTTATTGAAAAATTTTAAATGTACATATTACTAAAAACTTGATTATTTTTAAAAAAATAATATTATACTTGATTATTTGCTGCACAGACTTCATAAATGTAACTGACTTTTACTATTTCATTACATTAAATGAAAAATCTTGATTCCAGATTGTTATTTAGCCCATATATTTTTTTCATTTTAAAACGAAATATTATAATAAAATATAATGCTTACTTAGTTTACCCTCTGATTTTCATTGATGTAGTTTCTTGTTATTTCTTTATACGTGATATTGTATATTTTCCAATTTAAAATGCTGTATTTAATTTTTCAACAGTTTGAAATATTACATGCAAAAGTTTTCTTAATATTAACTTGATAGTTTTGTGTTTCATATGAAATATTTAATAAAATGAAATAATTTGTATCTTTAGGAAAGTAAAATAATGTATTAGCTCCTCTTGAAAGAATTGTAATTAATTTAAAATTTTTGTACTTATGCTTGTTTAATAATTAATTTTCTTTTAAATTAAATAAAAACAATTATAATTCAGAATAATAAACACATTTATTGATCCAAAAAACCAACAAGTCCCATACAAGTAATCACAGTAGTGAGAGTTATAAATAAATGTTGAGCGTTTATAAGATAGTTATCACAACCCATATTTTTGGTATTTTTTAAATATTGTGGCACATGCAAATGCTTTAAAGGTATAAAAGGTTCGCACCATATAGTATAGAAAATAAAATAATGAATATAAATGTCAAATAGCGTTACTCTTAAATAGCTATGTGAATAGATATTTAATGTTAAAATAAATAGCGAAATGAGGTAATGCCTTGAATTCTCAGTAAGAACATCTCCTAATCCACGAAAATCCGATGACTCATTGGCTGATCAATTCTTCAGATGCATTGGCATGACTCTCATCAGATTATGAGTATCACTTTCAACACTTAAATATTTCTTTCTAACTGGAATTTTCTCATAACTGTTGAATTTAACAGTTATTTTACAATTTGAAGTCGTGTCCGAGACCAAAGAAGCTATGATGATCTCCAAGTCCACCGTAGCTATATCCACCAAGACTATGGCCATGATGATGTCCATGATGACCATGATGACCGTGGAAAATGCTGTGGTGGTGACCATGCTTGTGATGATGACCATGGTGATGTCCATGATCATGTCCATGGTGGTGACCATGCTTATGATGATGTCCATGATGGTGACCATGACCATGCTTGTGATGGTGATCATGTCCGTGCTTGTGGTGATGATCATGTCCATGCTTGTGGTGGTGATCATGTCCGTGTTTATGGTGGTGGCCATGTCCATGTTTGTGGTGGTGATCGTGTCCATGTTTGTGGTGGTGATCGTGTCCGTGTTTGTGGTGGTGATCATGTCCATGCTTGTGGTGGTGATCATGTCCATGTTTGTGCAAATGGCTGTGTCCGTGTTTGTGATGATGATCATGTCCGTGTTTGTGGTGATGGTCATGTCCATGCTTGTGGTGGTGATCGTGACCGTGCTTGTGGTGGTGATCATGTCCATGTTTATGAAGGTGACTATGTCCATGCTCATGACCATGCTCATGTTTGTGGTGGTGATCGTGTCCATGTTTATGGTGATGATCATGCCCGTGTTTGTGGTGGTGGTCATGTCCATGCTTATGATGGTGATCATGTCCATGCTTGTGCAAATGTTTGTGTCCATGGTGATGTCCATGCTCATGTTTGTGATGATGATCATGTCCATGATGATGACCATGTTCATGCTTATGATGATGGTCGTGTCCATGTTTATGTTCATGACCATGTTCATGCTTATGATGGTGATCATGTCCGTGTTTATGCTCATGACCATGTTTGTGATCATGTTTGTGTTCGTGACCATGCTTATGGTCATGTTTGTGTTCATGCCCATGTTTATGTTCATGTCCATGTTCATGATGATGATGATGATGGTGATGATGATGATGTTCGGTTTGATCCTTAATTACTATCACTTTTTTTCCATCATCATGGCTGTAAGGAAAATTAAAAAAATATTAAATCAAGTTTATATAAAAAATAATAATTTACTTTTTATCTTGTTCAATTTATTGTGTTGTAAATTAATAATTTTATTGATGCTGAATTATATTTTTCACAAAATTTATTTTCTTTACAAGAATTTGATTAATCTTAATTTGTTTGCTTGATTTAAAATATGATTAAAATGTAATATGTGTGAGAATAAAATAGGTTATTTGCTAGAAATTAAATTGCTGATTTTTTTGCAAATAAAATTACACTGCAAAATTTATTTTCATAAAATTCTATGCTATGATTATTTTAAAATTGATTAAAATAATTTTAAATTTTTGTGAAATGTTTGCAAAACTTAAGTAAGTTCTTAGTTATGACTTTCAAACTTAGAGTTTTGTAATTATTTTCTTACCTTAAGTTTTCCATGATTTTTTGAATACATAATTAATATTTTTTAAAATTTTATTCTATTTTTGTGAATTATATTTTATATTTGTATATTAAAGAATATCGAAAATATTTAACGCATACAAATGTATATAATAAAATAAAAAGGGCTTCATTTGGAAAAGAAATTGAAATAATCTACATAAATTAAAATATAAATCATATTAAACTTATCGAAAGTATTTGGGGAAAAGCTATATTACAAAATGTACAAAAATTAAAATGAAAACAACACATGAAACTTAAAATACAAATTGAATTTTAATTGTATTATAAATATTAACTTTTCATTTATAAATTTACTTTTATTTATAAATACTTTAAAAAATATTGTTAAAGGAAAATTAATGCAGAGAATTAATGTAAAAAATTTAGTTGTTCAATTCATTTTTAAGATACCCAAACTCATGATCATAAACACTGATATTTTATATAGTTTCCACTGAAGTTATTCTAGCAGTTGCATTCTTTAATTTTATAAACATTTGTTTGACAAATCAAATAATTTGCTATATCAATGAATTATAATATAAAAGTATATAGTATTATATATTTATTCATTATAATTGGAGCTTGTTCAATATGAGGAGAAAAACATTAATTGTTTTTAAAGATATTATAGCATTTAGATTAAAGACAGAATTTAATAGACATCTTAAAAGTTTATTAGAAATGACTTACTGGCCAGGTTCAGGCTCAGGTTCTGGGATGGGATCACCTGCAGCTAAGCAAGCGAACATCACCACCAAGACCAAGCAGGCCTTCATATCTAGCCACATCTGGAAAATAAATTCAACTTTATTTTAATCGAAAGCTGATTTTACAGCTTTGTAATAAATATTTAACTGAATTTAAAAGTTACTTTACATAGATTAAATCTTACTTTTGATAAATATTACTAAATATTATTATTAACTTTAGTGCTCCTATTAGACTTCAGTATGTAAGATATTTTTTTTTTATAATTTAAGCTCTTAAATATAGTTTTATCCTATAAATAATATAAATATTATTTTTTACATATTATTACAATTCTTGAGAAGCTCTTCAATAACTAATATTAAATATTAAAAAAAAACTATGCAACTTTTACAAACAAAACAATAAAACTGAGTCCTTAACAAAGCCTTTATTTTAAGTTCATAAATTTAAAGTAATTCTAATGAAGTGATAAAAATTATTTATATTAATAGTAGTTAATGAAATCATATTATTGTATAATAAAAATTTAGATTAAATACTGTTTTATTTAAACTAAATTATTTCAATTTTAGTATATATTTTAGGCAAAATATTATACTATAACACTCCTATATGTTTATAGATTTCTAATTACTTAACAAAAATTACTTTAACTTTGATATCTACAAAACTTATTAATTTTGTTGCGTAATATGTAATAATTAACAGAATACAATCTTGATGGATAAAATCAGGATTAACAAAATCTGAAAGAAATATTTAGTTAATGTATGTTTTCTTATAACAAATGAGATATTTAAATGTCTAACTGTAAATTGAAAGCTTATGTAAAATAAAAGTTTAGTGAGACATTTTATTATTTTATAATCTGATCTGCAATTTCCATGTAAAATATGTCAAAAAATTTATCAGATATTTCAATTATTTTTTAGAAAGATTTATAAATTTTGATTCTTTCCTTTAAATTTGATTATGAATGTACATAAAATTTTCAAAACAGTTTTTCCTAATTGTAAGTTTGAATTTTTTTGTTATATTGTTTTTATAAAACGAATATATTGCACAAATGGAACTATTTTAAGTATATTTGATTCTTATATAGCGAAATATTTCATTTTTCCAAAGAAAATATTAAATTTTGAATTAAATTTTAGAAAAACTCAAAAGTACTACGAGTTTTTTCTTATTCATTTTGAAATTCTTTATATCTTAAAACTATATTTCCTCGCTGTAAAATACTTCATGCATAATAATAAAAATTAAAATTGTTTTATTGGAGATCTGATTGTCTTTTAAAGTTTAATTATTGTAATTTCTACTAACAATAAATTAAATAACTATTTTTGATGAAATTTTAAATAAATTAAAATATTTGGAAGTAGGAACTTAAATAGATATTGCATTTTGTTTTAAACAGGAAAATTTATAGCTAAACTTTGAATAATCTATTAAACTTGATTAAATACAAATTGATAATAGTAAAAAAAATTAAAACACTAATTTAAATATAAAGACTTAAATTTTCAGTGGAGAAATTGCCAAAATTATTTAATATATCTTATATTAAAATGTTACAATAATACTAAAATCAGATTTCTAATTTTAAATTAGTAAGGAGTATATTCAAAGTAGATAAATGAAAATTTATAAAGAAATCGATAAATAAAATATTAACAAATAAATATATAGATAAAAATTTTAAAATAAATTGAAGAATAATGGTCACAAGTATTAGCTTATTATCAGTAAATTTTAAATTTAAAAGTTATGTATTAAAATATTAAATTATGAATCCTTGGGTAACAAGTTGAAAAAGTATTTTCCCACAGTATAACTTTTAACTTACTTCGGAGCAATGCTTCCCTGTTTCCTCAGTGGAAAGCTTGGATGGTAACTCTTTTCACTGTTTTTACCAATGATGTATGAAAAGTGAAAGGGAGAGCTTTTGAAAGAGAAAGTGTATCGAATTTGCTTTTATAGTGCATGACTGACTCTATCTAGCAAATTCGAATTTTTCCTGCATGAATGCAAACGCACTCTGTACCATGGCACGAGAGACCCCAAAACTTTCACTTTTCGTGAGGCATACACTTTCTCCTTCTTGGACAATTTATTTGTTCTTTTTTTTAAATAAACAAACAATTAGAGTTTAACTGTCATTTTGTATATTTTTGACTTAATTGATTAGTTTGGTTTGGTTAGTTGATTGAAGAAAGATTTTGAAACATGTTGTCTATTAAATGGAAGAAGAGGAAACAAGCTGTATTGACACACTTGACAAATTTTTGATTACGTTGTTTGGGATTTGAACAAATAATTGTATCATAAATTGGAAGAAAAACATTTAATATTGTGCTTTATGACTAGTCAAAAAATCTTCTTGAATTATTGATTTAATTATTGATGAAAATTAATATAATATTATAAATGTCAGCAATTTTAAGCAATTATGACTAACAATTTACATTAATATTGTCCTGAGATTTCTTCTTTTTGTTTCCAAAAGTGAGTAGATCTTTCATTACTGAGGCTAAAATACTTTTCTTTTGTCATAAATATTGATGAAGTTAAACTTCATAACTTAGTTAATTTGATAGTTTCGTATCATTTTTAAGAAACCAAAATTTTGAAGGAAAAATTCTTATACAAGTATTGAAATTAAGGAAATACTTTTTAGCTCAGCACTCGAAAGTTCTTTTTTTGAAAAATTTAAAATAAAAAATAATAGATTTCACACTTTAATAACTAATTTCATATCAATTCATATAATATTTATTTTATTTACTTAATTAATTCTACTATAAATATATCAATTTAATTTTAAATTCTACTGCAAGCTTCTTTATATTATATTTGAGATATGCTATATTCATTTAAATGTGTTACATATTGCAACATGTTATTAGCTTTATATTAAAAATTTAAAATATATTTTCCTATTGAAAATGAAGTGATGAAGATAAACGTAAAAAAATTTCATGTTATATCAATTTTTAAAAATGTATTTCATTATTTCAAGAATATAGATTTTAATAAAAAAAACTTTTTAACAATATTAACTATTTTATTTTTATTATTAAATAAGTCAAAACTGCTAACGTTATATTATTTTCATTATTATTAAGAAGCATTTCATTTCAAGTTTGAATATGAAATGATAGTTTTATTAATAATAGGTTTATTTTCAAAACAGATTATTTTATTTTTAATTACAAAATTTTATTTTCTTACATCAAAGGAAATTTATTTTAAGGGTATTAAGTATATTGTTAAAGTATGATTAATATGTAGCAAACAATACTGGAATTAAAGTTAGACTTTGCGGGAAAATGATTACGTTATTTTCGGTTCTTTTTGAAAGTATACAATAGCTGTATAAATAAAGGGGAACAAAATTAATGTAAAAACTTGTCTTATATTTAAAATAATATTAAATTTAATCATTGTTTACATTTGCATATTATTAACTTTTAGTTACTGGTTTGATAATTTTAATATATTACAGCTATCCTGCAGACTATGTAATAAAAACATTTTATTTAATAAGATATACTATTTAATGCTTCTTTTCTTGTGAATTATTTTAGATACAAAGGAAACTTCCGACAATTTTCTATATTAAAATTAGTTGTATATTAAATGATTCGATAAAAAACTAAAATATCAGGAGAAAATATCCAAAATTCAATAGCATAATAAATAGACCATAAATTAATTTTTGACTTGAGGAAATCATTGTTTTTAAAACATTTAACACAGTGTAACTGAGACCGAAAAAGAAAGGCTAATCAGTAGCCGAAAAACAAAGGATGCATAAAAGTTCGTCACTCAAAAGATGTTCCGCTATAATGTATAATCCGATTAATGTTTACGAAATTTATGGATCGGAAGATTGATTTCGATAATTCAAAACATTATATCAATTATAGAGCCATTTTCAAGGAAAGTGTTTTAAATTCAAAGGCGGAACAAATTATTGATTTTACGTGAATACAATAGTAAAAAGTCCAACCGGATTTTTTTTTTACTAAGTAGTTTATGAATTATGTTTTAAATACTCTTACTTGTAATTAACTAATTTTAATTATAGCTATGTATTAACAAATATTTTTTAACACTGTTAGAAAGTGAACATTATTATAACTGTTTATTAAATGTTTTCTTAATTGTAATAATATAATCTTATTAGAATTGAATTAAATTAAATTATAACTTTTACTTTTAATTTTTTATAACTTCTATTAAAAAATTAAATTTATAAATATAATTAATTTTTAATAAAAGGTTATTTATAGGTTAAAATTTTGGGGAATAAATTATTTTTAAATCTTTAATAAGGTAATTAACTTCTAGTTTTATTTCAACTTGCTAATTTAATTGCATGATTTTTAATATTAAGTTAATAGAAATTTGATCAACAGATACAAATTAAATAAAATATGATATTTTTAATTTTCTCACATATTAAATCTCAAATATTAAATAAAAAGTTTATTTTTATATTTCTATTACTTTGCAATAAAATATTATTAATTAAAAATAAACCCACAATATATTATTAATAAAAATGATATGATATAATTATTTATATGATAGATAAAAATTATATTTTAGTTTTAAAATTTAAAGTTGAATATTCTTAAATCCAATATAAGAAAGTAAGTATACCTTTCTGAGAAGTAGTAGTTGTTATTAAGAAATATCCAACTTGAATAAAACTGATGCCGATACAATGGATACGCGAGCTTATATACTCAGTGAAAATACGGAATTCAAGAAATCCGTACTCAAATGTACCCTGGCACGGCGAGACAGCACGTTTCCGAACCGGCTGCCGTTATTTATTTTCTTATAATCTATTTACATTTGACAAATCCCCGAGAGACAGGATGACCTTCTTTTTTGTGAAAATGATTAAATTCGTAACAATTTTATTTCTAATATTATGTTATATACAAATTTACAATGAAAATATATTAATGATATTCATTAGGTATAAGATAATAAGTTTTGTTTGTTTTGACTGGATATTAATGGAATTAGTTTATTTTATTTTGGAATTGTGATTATTTGTTTTTTGAAATGTTTATTTATAATATGGGCTAAAAATAATTAAAAATATTGCTAAACTTTCTTACTATTTCAATTTGAAATTCGTATGAAAGAGAAAAAAAGAAATGTTTAAATAATATATTATAAAAATCTTTTTCAAAATCACGTCATGTCATAAGAGTTGAAATATATAAATGAAGAGAATACACAGAGGACTAAGCGATAAATACACAGTTAATATACACAGTTAACACATAAGTTTAAATACACAGAGGACTAAGCGATAAAATTGAACTCATAGAGGTTAATGTTTCTCTTTTAGTGTAGTGCATAAATTAGACTTTGGGAATAGATGATACATTTTTCAACATTGCCGTTTATAATAAACCTACCCCAACATACAGGATACAATATTCGAATGCATTTATTAAGAAATAAAATACAATGTATTAAAATAGAAATGAAGACCTTAACAGCAGACATTTATTTAAACACTTTAAAAGTTAATTCAATGTAAATATACAAACATAATTCAACAATGAAAGTGAAAACACAGAATTAGTGTTTTCTTGCTTTTATTTTTGAGACAAAAATTTGTTTCACTTTGTATAATTGAGTTTATTTTCGGCTCTTAAAAATAACTATGGGAAGCCTTTCAATAAACTATTTATTGTTTCTGTGTAAAACTTCCTAGCGTTTAATTAACATTTTACTACATTTTGCTCTTAATTTTTTTTGTCGTTGAAACAATGAATGTCTGTGTTTCGTTGCTTAAAGAAAACTCAGACACTTTTAAATTAGTTGCATGGAAATACATTCATGTAATTTATTTTCTTATTTAATTTATATAAATGTAAAAAAATATAATAATTGTTTAAGCCAGAGCAAGTGTTATTTTGTAATAAATAGATGAAAAATACGGGCAATTAATCTTATAATTAATGAAAATTTTACAATTAAGGGAAAATAATTTTTGATTTTAATATTATAGAACTTGTGGGATAAAAAACAAAAAAATATAAAAAAATTTTGAGCAAATATTAAGTACATAAAATTTATTACCTATTACGGTACACAGCTAAATTTCTAAAAAGGGATCTTTACGACATATTTTAAATATTATTGTACTGTTTTTGAAGTCTTTTCATCAAATATTTCAATTTCAAATTTGTTCATTTGAAGTTGAGTTGTAAAATATTTTAAAACTAAATCATAATAATTTGGGAACAGAGTTGAAAAATAGAAATTCATTTTACAATTTAAGTATTTTGTTTAAAATTTCATAAATTTTTAAAAAACGATTTTCCGGATAATGTGATTATTTACATTATTTCTTTATTTATTTAGAAATATTTGATTCTTTATTTACTAAATATAAGAAATAGTACTGATTTAAATTTTTAAAATATAAATGCAATTTGGAAACCCATCTAGATAATTATTGTTTTAGCAAAATAAATTCAAACATCGTATTTTTTAATATATTTAATAGTTACAGATTTTTTAATATATTTAATACGTATTTTTTAATATCTTTAATAGATAAGAAACATTTAATAGTTACAGATTTAATTGTATTCATATTTTTTAATAATAATTCATATTTTTTGGTATAATAAAAATGCAAAACTTTGTTTTTTATAATATAAATTATAAAAAACAAATTATAAAAAACAAATTTTAAAAAATAAAAAACAAATTATAAAAAATAAAAAACAAATTTTATATGATCCAATATAAATTGGGTCATATAAAATTTTCTCAGTTCTTCCCAACTTTCGCTAAATCCAGGAATCTTATGTGGTGTTTTACCATATGGTTATAAACCAGTACTTCTGTTACAATTTTAAATTTATTGCAAATAATGAAGTATTTTATTAAAATTCACGATCAAATTAATATTCACCAGAGAAATATTTATAATGTGCCAGTATTTTAAACTAATTTTACCTGAAATGACTATTTTTTTATGACAAACGAAGTAGCTTTTATTTATAAAAAAATTATTTAATTATATTTTGTTTGACTGTTCTGAAAATTACAAATTAATATATTTAAAATACTAATGTTACTTTAAATTGAAGTAACGACTTTTTTACTATGACATGACATGCTTTATTGCTTAGTTTAAACTAAAAAATTTATATTCTTATTACATAAAAGCTCCATTAATGTAACATTACCGAAAACAAAACTATAATTTATTAACAGTTTTATATTATTCAAATAATACATATATTTAAATGATGATACTTCCATATGTTTGAATAATACATTTATGAATATGCATGCACAATTCCTTTTAAATAAGCCGTGGGTTATGTGAAATATTAATAAAAGTTTAAAACTGATTTTATGCATCCTTTTTAATTCCAGTTGCAATATTTTTCAAGGCTTTTAAATTAATAAAATGTTTTGATCTGAATTTTGTTTATCAGAAAACTACTCAACCGAATTCTTTGTTTTAAGGTCATGGATTTTTTTTGCAACAAAGTCTATTTATTTCTTATTTTATAGTTTCTTTTGCTAAATAGGACTTTCCATTTGTAGACACAATATATTCTTCGTAATCATCATTTACTGCATAAATTTATTAACTTAGAACAAGTTATGTTGAAGAAAGAAATTTAAAGGTTGCTTGTATCATTGGATAAATTTCAAACTAAGGAAAATTTTATAATTTTACAAAGTCCATAATAATTTTGAATTATTTTGAAAGAAGTAGTAAAAATTAATTGCAAAATCAATTTATTGAACATAATGAATTCTACCTAAGTTTAAAAACCCATATAGAAGAATGCAGAATATTAGTTGTTATTTATAGAAAAAATATTTATTTTTACAAATAACAATTAATGTTTGATATGGTATCATTAGTAAAATGATACCATATCAAATGAATTTGCTGTTAAATTCATTGTATCCATCTTAGTTACTAGAAATTTATTCAATTTTATATTAAATAATTAATTTATTTAATTTTAAAGTTCATGTTCATATGTTAATATAGGTAAAACATTTAAAATTTTGCTTTCAATTATTTAAAGGCTTTTGATTAGCATTTGAAATTTTTGGGCTTAGATAAAAGATAGCCGTTTTGAATTTCGAATATTTTTCGAAAGTCCATATGACAAGATTTGAAGGTGTGTTAGAAATATTATAAATCTGTAACCAATAAGAAAATATTGCTTCCTGTATAAAATTTTGACTCGCATTTAACATTCTTAGAAAATGTAAATATTAGCATAATGCATTAGAAGCCAAATATTATGGTTACACTTGTAAACGTAATATAAGAAGAACAATATTTATTTTGTAAATAACAAATTTGATGAATAGAAGGAACTGATATATATATATATAATATATATTTTTGAAGATAATTAGTGTAATTTATCAATAGGAAATGTTTGGTTGTTTTTCTATTAACGGTTATAAAAATATTGGAAATTTTTCTCAAAAAGTGTTCTAAGGAAATGTAGAAAGTAAATATCATTTGCCTTAATATCTTAAATGCCATAAATTAATATACATTCACAAAATTATGTTAAAAATTTTCTGTTACATATATGATAGAGAAATACATATATTTATTAAATGTGAAAGAGTTATAACTATTTAAATAGACATGTTAGTAACAAATATGTGAAATTAAAAGGAAAAATTGCATTAAAATTATATAAAAAAGACTGAAATAACATAAATTACGAAGTAAAATACTAAATGTATATAATTATAGTTAATGATTTTCCTTACTATGATTTAATTTTGTTGATTAAACAAATATATATATTTGGCTTAAGGTGGAAAATAATTATTTTAAAATTGGCTTTTTGTTTTTTTTAATTTACCATCACTAAATATAAAATTTCACTAAATATAAAATTATTTGGATTTCTTCAAAAGAAAAATATTAAAAAATTTAAATAGTCAAATTATCAATTATCAATGGAAATATTGATGATTGACATGAAAAAGATTTAATTATTATTTTTTAATTTAAAATAAGTGATCATTTTGAACGACGTATTGGTTTTCATAAGAATAAACACTGAACAAACTTTTATTTCTAGTTTAAAAAATAACTGGTTGTTATTGAACGATTTCTAAAATGATATTAAAAGTAAAATAATTTTAAAACGACACCTTCATAAGACATTTCTTTAGTTAATTCAAAAGTTTTAAATCCAAACGCTGAAACTTTTATTACTTGTGAAACTTTTAAACTTTTATTAACTGTATTATTTGGCATATTGCTTGAAAATATTTGTGCAAAATATTTTAATAAAGTTTAAGATATTTTGAACTGACTCATTAAACCTTAGGAACCACCAACGTTTTGAGAAATTAAATTGCTTTTCTTAAAATTTTTAATTTGATAGTTTGAATATATTTATGTCATTTATGATGAAAATAAAATGGAAATTGGATTATTTGAAAAACCAAAATTTGAGTATTTATATTTACATTATACTTCGATGAGTAAAATTAATATTGATTAATTAAAAAAATGCAATTAAATGTGTTTGAAATGTCTTTTTAAATTGATTACCATTATTAATCATTTTATATTAAAAAAGTGACATATATAAAAAAGTGACAAAAAGCTATCGAATGATTATTCTAAACATACAGTAGATGTTTAGTGTTGCTTCATTATAAACATTTATACAAATGGTAAATAAAAATTTTGCGAGACTTCAAATAATTGCACTACTTATAATAAATTCAATATATTTTACTTCTTTTAAGTATTGAAGTTTATTTATTCTTATTTGAACTATATTTTAAATAACATTATTTCTAACAAGTATTTATCGAAATGTTGAATTTATTCGTAAATAATGATTTTTTTCAAATTAAACAAAACTGACAAACAATATATTTTAGAACTATTTTAACTAGAATAATTATATGATTAACATTTTAAAATGTACGCATTCAAATTTATTTTAAATGCCTATGATTATAACAGCTTAAAGTGTATTAAAAAAACAATGATTGAGTGAAAAGTTAATTATTTATTAAAGCTTTCATAAGGATAATATTACTTCTGTTTTTCAATATAAATGACTTTATGTTTGAATATTTGTATGAATGGTTTTATGTGCTTTATGTAGAATATCTTATGCTTGCATTTATTCTGTTGAAGGTAACAAATATTCTAAGCATAGTTTTGGAAAAGTATTTAAATTATATTTATGTCTACTAGTAAAATAAATGCAGATAAATGTAATTTTTATTCTTTTAGCACAGAAAAATGACACAAAGTAATTTTCCTCTATTACTTTCAACGTTTATTATTTTTAAGTGATTATTCAAGCTTGCTTTTGAAAAGACTGACAGTTCTGAGAAAGATGGAAATAGAGCATTAGAAATTCATTTCTATGATGAAAATTTTTAAATAGAAATCTATTTTCTAACAAATGCATTTCATTAACAGTTTTTTTTAAGCTTTTTTTAAAAATGCTTTGAATTTGATCTTTATTTGTTTCGGAATTGATAAAGATATCCACTCAAGAATAGAAAATAAGTTTTCTTGTTTGGTAAATTTAAATATGTGTCAATGAAGTAAGTTATTGAATTAAAGTAATTAACAAAATCTATTCATTTTCTGTAAGTTAGAGCATTTAAATATTTTATAGAATTTAATCATGATGAAAAAATGAATAAAAAAAATAACCTATTAAATTTAATATTTAAATATGAATTGATTGCTTTCATTTTTTAATTGTATATTTTTTCCGTTTTTTTAATCTAATGACTTACTTTAAAAAGATTTTTATCACTTCTTAAATTGCTACTGCATCTTTTGAAGATTTGTTACTCAATTCGGTATATTGCTGACTTTCTAAGAAAGTACATATGCATTAAAATTTATTCATTTGTTATGTGCCACGCAGTTTGTCATATATTTAACACATTTCGTATGAGAAAAAGAATTTGAACATGTGCTGTAGAACATTATTCGCTGTAAAAAAGCTGGTCATCTGTAATTATAAGTGTCATTTAAATGCGTTATTTTTATTCTGGATTTTATCAAAGCATTACAATTTTTATTCATAATTAATATTCATTAAATGTTATAAATGATAGCAGAAACGTTACAATGTAACAGAAATACTAATTTTAGATTCATGATTTTATCTTGATGTAAATAGAATGAGTAATAAATTTTTGTTTAATTAGAACTTTTTTCTCACACCTTGTATATTTATTGTTTGTTTTGTTATGCTTTTAATGGGATGATTTTGTGATTTTCATTGGTCTCAACCGCATTTATTTTAGTTAGATTGAAAAGCATATCAGAGAATTTAATTTCATGATTTAATAGAATTGTAGCCGCCCAACCTGTCTAGTGGTTAGCGTACCTGGCTACAGATGGGTGGGACCGGTTTTCGAATCCTGGCTCGGGCATGGATGTACTCTCTCTCTCTCTCTTTCTTGTCTTTGTCCTTTCCTTGTGTGTGAATGGTTGCCTACCCTATAAACGGGTACCTATGGCATGTGTGTACTGAGGAAGTCGCACTCCACACCAAATATGGTTCAGTTGGAAAAGTGGAGCAGCGCACCCCATATTGCCGGCCTGGCTGGCACACGACAACAAAAACAATAGAATTGTATTGTAAATAAGTTTATTTTTACAATAATATAATTAAATCTTAATTATAATATGTATATTTAATTTCAAAAATTAAATTTTTTCATACATGTTTTGTATAAAATTTGAGCACTTCCTCAAATTTGTGTGATCTGTATTTTTAAATTCTAATTAAAAATTTCCTTTGAGATAAGAGAGGACAGTAATAACAATTAAATGATACCTGTGAAAATTTTTTATTTTTCATTTTGCATTTGAATTTATTATATTTAGTATCTAAATTAATCTTATGAATAATTAATTGCAAATTATTATAAAATTAAGTTTAGCTAATTAAAGGAAGTATGTTATATTGTATGTTTTACACATTTTTTAATTAATAAAGTATTTAAAAATTCGTGTCCATTTCTGAAACTGATTTGATGTTTTCCAAAATAATCAGTATTATATCGATTATCGGCAGTTGGGGTAAGTAGCTGAATTTTAAAAATCATATTAATATAATTTGCATATCTAATCATTTATATTCAGTTACAATTCATTTAATGAATTTTGCTGACTGTACAGGTATATTTTCTGTTTATAATAAAAAGAGCGATTGAACTACATAAATACCCATACATAAATTCCATTATTTTTAACTCCCTTAAGTTTTTTATTTAACTATTTTTCAGTGAAATAAATTTTATATTTCGTCATCACATATTACTAATATAAAACATAATAATACTTTTGTCAGTAATATTACATTTAATTCACATAAAATACCATGCATTTAAATTAGGATCTCTATAGTAAAAACTCATTTTTATTTATTTTTAGAAAATTATTAGTTAGAAAATTTTGAATTGAAAAAATTGAAATGTTAAAAAATTTTTAGAAATTTAATAGTAATACAATATATGTCTCTTTTATATTTCCCTAATAATAAGTAGAAAAAAATTATAAGGGAAATATCATTTGCAAAGTCTTTTGCATAAGTATTATTGCATTTCTTAACATGAAAAAATATTTTAAACATGGAATAATTATTTTAACAATGATAAGAATGAGAGCATATTTTAGATTTATAAAATAAATATTCATATTTATAAAAATATAATATATTTCCCCTCTAACAATTCAATAATTTTGAAAGAATACACAGAAATTTCTTTCCAATAGACTTTTATTTACTTCCAGTTTTTAGGTATTCTATTCTCAATACAGTTTGACGAGTAAGCCTCTTAAAGAAAAAAAAAGACCCATTATTTTTTCGAGAAAGTTCTATCTTTTCACATGACTTACTTTTTTGGAGACAAAAGTAATTTCGATTTTTGTTTAGTGAGAATGACAAGCGGAGCGTGGCGGCATGACATAGTAATCTTGAAAGTCGTGCTTCTCTTTTCAAAGAACACGACATTAAAAACAGATACGTTTAATTGAGATCTGTTCCGCTTTCTCTGCCGATTTTGTTACTTCACGGTCTTTCTTTTTTTTCTTCGAAATACTTTAAAATGACATTTTAATTAAACAGAACGGTCTGATTAAGAACGAGGTGGTTTGATAGTCATCAATGGTTGTAAATAATTTAAAGAAGTATGTAAATTACCTTTTACGGAGAAAGACGTTTGGGAGAAAGTGAACCGTTTAGAAATAATATCTGTGTTAAATAATACACAATAATTTACGTTTGTTAAATATTGAGAAACCGTATAAAAGAGTTATCAGTGAAAGAAACTATGTCAGATTGCTAATAATTGGTGTTAAATGGAATAAAACCCACCAAATTCTAGAGAAAAATTAATTGTGGAAGAAGCTTTGTCTTATAACTTATATAACCGATAAAAACTTTACGTTTTGTAAATGTATTTTTATTTAGGAGATTTATTTCTGTAGTTCAATGAAACTATTTATGGAAGTTTTGTTAAAACTACATTTTAGGGTGCCCTCTTGGCAAACATGGTGATTTTTGTTTGGCTATCGATTTTATTGGTGATTTTTGTTGGCACTGAACAATCAATTGCTCTGTTCCAATCAGAATACGATTGGGTTTTGCCCAGCTTTTTAATCAACCGCAACCACAATTTGGCGAGAATCAAGGGAGCACCCTTAACTATAGGCTAACCAAAGTTTTTTATTTTCACATAGCATAGGGGACAATTTCAAAGCCAAAAACTGTATTTAAATATTTAGTAAATATTATTGTAGAACATTCAGAAGATGTCTTATTGGGTAAAGTGTCATAAATAATGAGTCTTCTTCCGGATATTTAGAGAAAACTACAAGATTTCAGAAGGTAGAAACAGGAAATGCAAAAGTTATTTCCCTTTTACCAATAATAATTAAAATTAAACATGTAACCTCTTATTATGAGGAATATATTCCCACTACAATAGGCCATAAATAATTAAAAGGAATTCAATATTTTGTAAAGAATTTGAATGGTAAAATTGTGTGTGTGTAAATTTGAAACGAATTGTATTTAGAAATATTAAAATTAAAGTATTTGATTATGTCAGCTTAGTAAAAAAACCAGGATATCCAAAGCTCATTAAAAACTTTTCTCCAACATTTTTTACTAGAATAAATTCATCACTAAATATATTTGCCCAAAAGATTTTTAAAAAATATTACGAAAGCTCTTGTAGGTATATAACAACAATTTTTCCTTTTAATTTATTTGGTAAATAACAATTTAATATTTTGAAGCGAGAGTTTCATCAAAATATAATAAAAAGTCACTATATTTAAAATAGGTATAATGCTGCAATATTGTAATATATTTCAATTAATGTAATTACAATAATGAGCTTACTTTAAAAAAATAACAACAGCACCTTTGCGATGTTCTATGAAATAATACTAAAAACAACACTATTTAATCTCTCTTTTGTGTACTAAAAGCATTTTGAAGATCATTGGGCTTGAAAAATTGTAGAATACTATCATAATAGAACATCACTATTTAAATTAATAAGAAAATATAGACTCACAATGTTTTCAGCTCTGACAACTAATTGAAATCAATTATTGTAATTGTTGAAGAAAAAAATGATTATCTACTTTTGATATCAGAAAAATATTTCAATGTTAATCTTTATTGTTTAAAATTAAATAATGTAGCATGTATGAAAAAACTACTATAGAATGAAATATTGATTTTATTTAGATTTTATAATAATTGTGTAATAATTATAATTTTGAATTTATAATAATTGTGCATTTTAAAATTTTATTCATCTAATTAATAATTATAATTTTTCAGGAATCGCAAAGTCTAATTAAAGTTATTTGATATATTTTTTCATAGACTTTATTGTTTGCACTCCTAATATATAAATAAAATTAGGAAAATTCTTTCTAATACAAATAAATACCAAGAGAACTAAAAAAGATCTGGTAAATTATACAGCATAATTGTAACGATATCTACTGATCTTTTAATAAGACTTTTCGTAAAATGGACATTTTTATTTAAGACATAACAAAAAATTCATTTTGTAGACGAGAGCATCAAAATGCAATTTTTATCCTGAATCCTTTGTCTTGAACATAAGTGGCCTGCTAATAAGTTGCTAAAAAACAATGTCTCTTTGGAAATTTCAAAATTTGATACTCTCTGCCTACTTCTATCGATGAATAATTTCTAGCCTTAGGGTAAAATGTCACAGGCTTTAGGGATCATCGCGTGAAGTACAATTATCTTGCATTCTTTCCTCTTGAATTAACATGTGGTTGCGCCGCCTCTCACGGTATAAGAAATTCCTTTGTGAATACTGCCGACAAGCCTTTCTTTTGTTTTATGTTCGAAGGAAGTTCTCAAAACAGAACTAATTTTTAGCTTGTCATCCTATTGATTTTTCCGCTAATACTTTGAAAAGAAAGATAAGTGGTAAACAAATATGAGATGATGATAACGGTTGTCGAAGAAAATTGGAAACCATGTTTCTCTGGATAATTGTGTTGATTAGATTAGAAAAGTTTTTACATTAGTAATTAAACATCTATTTTTTAGGTAGCGAGAGGTAAATTTCTACTTAATAATTTGAACTTATCAAATAATTAAAAAGCAAAAATATTTTTAATAAATGTAAATCTGCAAAATAGTAGTTAAAATTTTTGTGGTAGTGGGCAAATTTTAATTAATGTTAATTATTGTATTTGTATTCCAGAACAAATTTTAAATTTAGCGATAGCTAGATATCATGTTCCCTTAGATGTTTTTTAAATTTTAATAACGTGGCATGAACTTTTTTTTTGTCTGAAAAAATGTAATAACAATTGACATAAATGCTTTTGCAATATATTCTTAAAATATAGTACTAAAAATTTCTTCAAAATAAATTTCTTGAAAACAAATATTAAAAGCAAATAAAATAAATGAAAAATTAAAATAGTTAAAACTTCCACTTTTTAAAAATATTATTGAAACTAAATAATTTTTATTGCTTTAAATTTCATGAAAAATTGTTTTTGTTTTGAAAAAATATAAAAAACTGAAATCATTGATGGTACTTTTATTTACAAATGTTTTTTATATTCATTGTTTAGTAAAATATTTGCTCTTGCAAAATAAGATTAAAAGGATAACTTATGGAATCTTTTAATTCAACACTATTATGTTTCTTATAAACGACAAAATATTTTCTTTTGATTTTAAAGCAACAAAATATATAACAAATTAATTACAATGGATTATAATTAGATAATTATTTAAAAGTAATAAATTAAAGAATATTTTTAGATCTATTGAATAATAAAATTCCTTATACAAATATTTTGTTATAATAAACTAAATAATTAATTGAAATTTGAATATTTTGTGTAAAATGCTCATTTTTCTCAGGAATTAAGTCTCTTTATTTAATAAAATTTTCTCTTTCTTATTAGTATTAATACATTTACCCCAATTTGTATTTTGGTAAGTACTTAAGTTATTAAAATGTAGAAAAATATTTTATACAAGTAAAATAATAGTTCTTAAGGGACTTTCAAATTTTGGATAAAAAATTTAATTTTATTATTGTAAATCGCATTTAATTTTTCTGTAGCATATTATTAATTAATGTTAGTTACTTCGTATGAACAATTGTTGAGATTTTGAAAATAATTGGATTAACTTTCATCAAATAATGACACTTATGAGCTATTGAACGGTATTTTGTAGCCAATAAAGGCTGCAAAATATTGTTTTACATAATCCTTTCTATGTTTAAAAAAATGTTGATGACATTTATCACAAGTGGAATAAATTATAAAAATTGTGCTGAAAAGTAAAGAAATTCTGTGGAATAAAAGTTTTTTTTCTATGGAATAAAATTTATTTATATCAACCATTTTTACCTATGAATAAAATTAGTTTTTAAAAGATTTTTAATAAAATTTTGATATCGTACTTGTTTTTAAAATTGTATTAAAATTAATTTAGAGGGTATTTGGGAGAGAATATTAGAAAACTATTTAATAGCTCTGTTTATATATTATTAATAAAAATAAAGTTATGCAATTCAAATTTTTAAGTCGCTTTTATATTAATTTTATAAAACCAATTTTTTAAACTTCTTTATCCATTTTAATTAATTTTAGCTTTTGAAACATATTTAATTAAAATTAAAATTCTATGAGCTGTATATTTTCATTTTATATTACAGCTACATAAACATACAACTTAAACGTCTAATTTAATTATTTGTATTATAACGTAATTACATGAAAATGTTTGTATTGTATAAATTTTGTTTTTTAGTTACTTGTTAAATAAAACAATAAAATGAAAAAGAGTTGTTTGTTAGATTATGTACACAACACATAAAGATCGATTGTTTTATAATTGTTAAATCAAATAACATTTTATTTTATCATACTACTTCATGTCAATGTAATTAATAGGACAGTTTTCTAGCAAACAACTTAATAAAGCGATAATAAAGGCTCAATGTTTAATAAGTTTTAGTATAAACTTAACTTCATTTAAATGCTAGTTTCGAAATAGTTGTTGATATTTGAGGAAAAAAAACACAAAACAAATGATTAAGGAGAAGTGGAAATCTTACAGATTATGAAAGAAACAAATACTGAGAAATACGGAAATTTCATTAAACATGTTAGTTTAATATTGCTTAAAATAAGACTTTTATTTTGAAATATAGTGTCTGTTATAAATTACTTTGAGGTAGGATGAGACATTTGTAAACAATTACCAATACTAACTTAACACATTTATATAAAAAATAATGCAATTTGTATTTCTTTTTAATGTATTGCAACATCTTATCCACCAACAAATAACAAATATATCCCAAACGTATTTTAAATTTTCTGAAGTTTTTCTATTGGGAAAGCAAGTAACATCAATTTTGATTTAAAATGTTTTTGCATTGTTTGATTTAAATTGAAAGTATTGTTTTCGAGATAGAAGTGAAAAACATGAATACAAAGTTTTTTGTAGATGTTTTAAATAGAGTATTAGACATATTATTTACATTCACTAAAAGTAATAACTTGGCAATTTTTAAGATTTTTTTAAAATAAAAATTAAAAAAAATCATAATTTTAAAACTTTGGGAATTTTTCATTCAATTTAAAGCATAAATGTTGAGTTTTAATTGAAATTAAATAATCTAAATAAAAAAATTTTTAATTAAAAAATTCTTATTATTATTGTATTCCTGCTTATAAATAAAATACATTATTTACTTTCAAATATAAAGTATAGCATTTTACTGTCTATTAAGTTAATAGGCGTTATATAGAACTCATTAAACGAATTTGCTATTTAATTAGATTTGAAAGGAAAAGATTGATTAAAAATAAATCTCAATGCTTTGAATGTTTAGAAGATAGATGTTTTAAAAATCTTAAAATTAAGTCTGTACTTTTAATAAAAAATTGTCACAGTTTTCTTATAACAAATTCTTATTTAAACGAGAATATGACTTGCTTAAGTTTAAAATTGTTCAGGTTTTGAAAATTATGGTGAAAATTTATACGTTCTCCTTAACAATTAAATTTACCGTAATCATTAAAGTTAAGAACTGTAAGATACCAAATGCATATTTACTTTCTTCATAAAACTATTTAATTTATGTTTTAAAACAATAAAATCTTTTCATACAATTTCAAATGTATATTTGTAATACTCTAAAAATTAATGAAATGTTAACATCTGGCTTAGGAAATGTTATATTTTCCTTGTTCTTGCTGTATCTACTCAATTAACATCAGAATTGCCGCCTACTCTGCCAAGTGGACAGCGTGCCTGACTGTGGATAAGGAGGTCTGGGTTCGAATCCCGGTTTGGGCACACCGGATGTACTTTCTCTCTCTCTCCTGTCTTTCCTTTCTTGTATGAATGGTTGCATATACTATAAATGGGTACCAATCGCATGTGTGTACTGCGGAAGTCGGACTCCACACCCAGTTGCGGCTCAGTTGAAAGAGAGGAGCAATGCATCCATACTGTCAGTCTGGCTGGCACTCGACAGGAAAAAAAAAACAACATCAGAGTTTAATGCCTAGTAAAATTGTAAAAATAATGCAACTAGTTCCTATAATTAATATGAATATTTAATTTAAAAATGTGTCTTTTATAATAACACTCAAGTTATTTGCGATAAATTTAAAACAGCAAAACAATAGATTCAAACAAAAGTATTTTAAAGAATGTAAATAATTTGTTACTAATAATCTAAATAAAATCTATTTAATTACTTAAAAAATTGATTCCTGATAATTTTATTGATCTTGTATATAAATATTGTACATAAACGTCTTTTTGATCAAAATTAATAATCAATATAAAGGATAATGTCTTATACAAATGTTTACACTATTCCCCTTTTTTACATAAACAACTCAAAGACTTTCATACAAAATAACAAAATATATAATCATATATTAATATATAAGCATTGTTTTCATAACTTAATGATATGAATTAGAAAAGGTAAGAAAAATATTTGTTTTTTAAAATAAAACTCAAATATCAATATTTGCTTAACCTTTATTCATAGTGCTGTTTTTAAAATACAAATGATCCTCTAAAAATTTGTTTGAACAATATAAAATTATCATGTTAGTAAGTAAATAAAATATTTTTTAAAACTTAGTGGTAGCATAAAATATACATTTAATTTTAAGAATAATAATTATCATTACTTTGATATAAATAAGTAAAACCACACAATCTGCTATTGTAATTAATAGTAAAAATTAAAGCAGTCTTCTACTAAATACATAAGTACAAGTTCACGATTTTTTTTCTTGTAGTTACCATTTTTTTAAAACTTTTTTATCTACTCAATCAGTTTTCACAATTTAAAGATTTTATTAATTTCGTTGATAGCTGTTTATCTAGATTTTGTTTTAAATTCGTATTGTTGCTTTCTAAATGCTTCTGCTCTGTGGCATTATATAAGAAAACCTTTCCCTGAAAAATTTCTTGTATTTTGTGCGTGCATCAATTTCTTGACTTTATTTCTGTTCTGAAAAATTAATACTTCGATTTTTGTAGTTTCAGAATATTGCTTGCGGCATTTTTTAGTTCAAGTTGGGAGATTCCATTACAAGAATATTGATGAAATTTCTTCATGACAAGTCAGCATTTGTTCAAAAAAGTTTAAAATGTCTCATTAATTTATTGGAAATTAAAACTTGAAATACAAATGGATGAAAATATATTGGAAATAAATTTATCCGAGAAACGTTATTTTTCTTATTATTAATCCCTTCCGTATCTCAATTTTTTCTTCCTTTAAATTGAAACTTTCATAAATTGAAAATCATTTTAATCCAGTTACAAATACATTTATTCGTGCAGCCAAGTGTGTTAAAATGTCTTAATGTGGAATGTATTTCTTAGTTTTCATTTCATTTTCAAAAATTGAAGCATGTTGTAAGGGGTTTAAAAATGGTAATATTCAAACACATTTCGCAAGTAATATTTTAAAGTAATATTTAATTATGTAACTACTACATTTTTGTGAGAACAAAAGAGTTAATATTTTTCTCTTAAAAAATTACACTTTTAAATTGCTTACTATACCTTCATATGAAAATACTCATAACGTAACTAATAAATATTTATAATACTGTATACATTTACAATTGTATAATTATTATAAACTTTACTTCTCCTTGCATTAATTTAATAATTTTGTGATTTAATAACAACCAAGCTTCACGGTCAGGCAATAAATTCTCATCAGAGGGTATAAATTCATTTATTCTATATTTATGCATAAATAATATCAATAGTGCTAAGAATAAAGAGTAATATAGGTTTTAATCACCATATACAAATTTTCGAAATGTTTTAAGTTACAAAGAAAAAATTTTGAAATTATTTACACTTCTATATTGAAACATGGTTTCATTTAAGGAAAACTAAATGCAAAAAATTTGATTTTATGAGACTAATATTGATATTATTTTTGTAACTATCAATAGTAATGTGATCTTAAAGAAAATTTTAAACATTTTCAAAACGCAATTTAACCTCATACAAGGAAAAAGTAACATAATTTGTAATTTGCACACAGGAATCTCTCAAAATTTATATTAAAAATATATGGTAGGAAAAAATGTAATATGTTAAACCTTACCATATAAAATAATATATTAAGCAAATAGTTTCAATAATCTATAGCCTTAAATTTATTGATTTTTAATCCGTTTGTATGTTTTCACATGTAATGTAGAGAACAATGTTATTTTTGAAGAAAAACAAAGATGATGACAATTTAATATATTTCTGTTTGAATTAATTTATTTATACTTTTGTGCCACCCATCACTAAGATCAAGAATCTCTTGTTGTATGGAAATTCACAATACATTACAAAATATTACAACTTGGCTGAAAATGTACAAACTCTTTGAAATGTTTTAAAGCCGTAATTATGCAATAAAATGAAAAAATTTGTTGTATTATCCAATAAAATAAAATTTTAAAATATTGCTTAGACAAAGCTGTTCGACAAAATAGAAACTCTTTTAATTTAACCGAGTTCGAACAAAATTGAATGCCATAACATGGAAACATAACATGGAACTTTAACTCTTAAGAAAGAACTTTTTTTTCACAAAATGATTTTGAAAGTCAAAAATCAAATGCTTAGATCTTTTAAGACCTGTATTAGTAAATATTAATATTTTTTTCAGACAAATAGAAAAGAAAAGAAGTTAGTTTGGAAACTAATATGCTTAGTTGAAATTTAAATTAATTTAAAATTACTATAAAAGTGTTTAAGCTAAAATCTATAATAAGGTTTTGAAAAAAAAAAGCTTAAATATATTCCTTATATGAGAAATTAATAAATATTTTATTAAAATTTTGATTAATATAACATTTAAACAGTTTCTGTGAAGACGTCTATAACAATAACATATATTGTAACATTCAGGGTGGTGTTGCAGAAGCATTTTCAATTTGGAAATCAACTCTTTAATTGCCATTTTTTCCCTAAAGTACTTGCAGAAAAATAAAGTGAATTGTAGCATTATTTTATGTGCAATTATTTAGAATTTGTAAGCAAACAATAAGTGCTTTGCAGCTGTTAAATTAGTGTTTCAAGTGAAATTTCTGATCAAAATTAAGTGCATTTAAATTATTGTGATTTCTCGCAAGTTCTCTTAATATACTAAATGTATTTTGTCCCGAAAATTTACTATTAAAGTAATTATTAATTTCAAAATGTTTTAGAATTAGTCTTCATTTGGAAAATATTATAAACAAATATCCTAAATACTACACAAACATTTATATACATATGCGTCCATACATGTGTATCTATATATGTTATTTACAAATATTGGAAAACATTTCATCCTGATCTCAACAGATTAAATGTCTATTCCGACTGATACTTAATCCTTATATACCATATATTACTGAGGTGTCTGCATACACCATAGTCATAAATAACTCTTTTTTCCTGGAAATGCAAAGTTCATATTTCAAAAACGATTCCAAAACTGAAATATAGTAATCACATAAACTTTAGAGAACAAGTCATTTCATATGTAACAAAGAATTCTGAAACATTCAAAAAAGCATGTGGAATTGAGGATCGTATGAGTTTAATATGCATCAATAGATGAATGCATTTAATTTGAGCGATTAAGTATTTTTTGAATATATTTTAAATTGAACAAATTACAGTATAAACATTTATATAATATATAATATTTTTGTATTAAATATTCTGTGTATACAATTTATATATTCAATATATAATGCAAAAATAATTGATTAAAGGATGAATGCTTATTAATGTTAAAGTATTTTATTATTAAAGTACATAGACTCA
Organism: Latrodectus geometricus; assembly: GCA_026290005.1. Lineage (NCBI taxonomy): Eukaryota > Metazoa > Arthropoda > Arachnida > Araneae > Theridiidae > Latrodectus > Latrodectus geometricus. The sequence continues at coordinate 15,430 of JAPDSC010078648.1, read as the reverse complement.
TGATAATAGGTGTTTAAGTTTTTTCAAACATGTCAAAAGAACTTATTAAGTCTATACTGGTGATGCAAATAACATTCGGTGAAGAAACAGTTTTTATTTTAACTGTAGTTATACATTATACAATTTTTAAATTTTTAAAAAATGTTGTGTACATTTTACTTTATTCTTTTGTAATTCAATTAAATATATATTTTTATATTCTAATCTAAAATTTTTATATTCTAATTCTCAAAATACTTTGTTATTGAAACAAAACAAAACGATGGATAACATAACTGTTATTCAATTATAATACTTTCATTAAATAAATTAAATCTTATAAGAATTGGGATCAAATTAAATTATTTATTTTGCTTGAAATTTTTTTTTACTTAAATAAAAATATTACATAATGTGAAGATGCCATTATATGCCTGTTTAAATATAACATAATGAAATATTGTTCATATGTTAATTCAATATCATGTTTTCGCATTGCATGATATTAAAAGTATACTATAACACATATTGTAAAATATGATATTTAATTAATCCTGCTTTATATGAAATAAAACTGTATTGTAAATTGGACTTAAAAGTATAAGAGTTAAAAATTTGGAGTATATCTAATGTAAAATTTAGTTGCTAAAATGTTGATCAAAATTGTGAAATGCTTTATTTAAAAAAACATGTATTTCGAGCAAATAGTAAATTCAACTTTGAAAACAACATAAACCTTGCACTTTGAAAACAAAATAAAAAAACTTGTAAAAAAATGAATGAAAGTCTAAATTATGATCTGATCGAAAGATTTCATTAAGCTAGAAATTTAAAGATTACGAGAAATTTATAAAGTATAAACTTCAAAATATAAGCTTTAACTGTACATATTTCAATAATATCCGTCTAGTTATAAATGTTTGATTTTGACTTTTTGTTTCAATATTTTTAAAATTTCCTACATTTATCTACAGGCTAATATATGTATATATTATACATGGCTATATATATATATATATATATATATATATGTCTCACGTCTCATTATTTAACTATATACATATAATATTAAATGACATGAAATAATTTATACAAATTTCTCAAATTTCGAGATATACAAAGTGCTTTGAACAGTTTTATTCCAGTAAAATATATCCCATTTACAAATTGTTAGGTAAGCATGAAAATATTCTCTTTAATGCTTATTTCAGAGATGACAGTAACTGATGCATGCTTTTGCCTACTTATTTAGAACAATAATGTATATTCTTTTTCAATGACACTTTTATTGTTGAATTCAATTTGTCAAATAACTCCCACATTCAAAAATACATTATTATATTAAGTTGGGTATGATGTATTTTATATAGTCATTTATTGATTTTTTATTTAGAAATTTTTTTAAATAATTATTTTATGCCCAATTTTCTTCTGGAATTTCATAATTTTATGCTTTGGATAGAGGAACTAACTCAAAACCTCAATTTGTTCCTTGTCTTTTTTCACATGAATTTTTCTTTATGGAAGCTTTTGCGGTAAAGTTTTACAAGAGACAATGTAATTTACGCACATGTTAAGTAACTTGGCTTGCTCAATCATCCAGTTTAACCAGCTGTAACATTTCCCTGCAGACAATTTAAGAAGTTGGTAAGAATACAATTTTTAAATTTATATATATATTGAACGAAGTTTTCCCAATATCGTGTTTGAGGACATGTCAGATTGCATATTCACAGTCCATTCTTTAATCAATATCTTTATTTCAGTAGATTTGCATTCAGAAGCAGAAAACTGTTTGAAAGCTTTTAAAATTTCCCCTCTTGTGTTTCCTTAAACATATATATATATATATATATATATATATATATATATATATATATATATATATATATATTTGTGTGCACACTAGTAGAACTAGTAGAATATACGATATTGACTTATACAGCAGTAACTTTACAGAGCGTAACTTCTTTATACAGTCGCATGCATTGATAGAATACAATGCCTATGTTTGTGTGCAGTAGTTTAGTAGTCTGCGTTAGTCACAAGGATTGTTATGGCCTGTATGTAAGTCTAGAACACAAGAAATTTATAATTTAGATTAAACCAAGATATGCCAAACTAGCTTTATAACACATTAAAATGTATTGCACATGATTTGATGCAAATGGTTATTGTAATTATAGCTAATTAAGACATCTCACTATATATCTAGATAGTGGTATGGGGTTATAATAATTATTATAAACAATTTGTTAGCAAAATGTTTTAATAGAAGATGAAGAACTCATCTGATCATGTTTATATATTATATTTCAAAAGACAAATTCTGGTATGATATAATTAAGCTATAAATATAATATCAAATTCCTAAACTGAAAGAAAAAATTGTATCTTTCAAATTTTCTTATATGATAAGCGATTTCACAAAAGAGTTTACCACCGAATCATTTATTTTCTGACAAAGTATTAACTATGGAATACTCTTTGAAAATTAATTTTTAAAAGTGCTTTTTATTTTTACACAGATGGAAACTTGGTGTTTTTGAAAAATTTCCCTGTAAATCAGTACAATTAAAATTTTAATGTTTCATCGTATATGAAGGATTCATATAAAAACAGATATAAACCCTTAATATAAGATATAAACCATAAATTCAAATCTATAATCATTATTAGTCAAGCATCAAAGAGTCATCAAGAAAATTTTTAGTTCATTTATACATTTATAAATAAAGATTAGATAAATTAAGGAAAATATAAACCTTTATTCGATTTCTTTGCAAGCGATATTTAAAAGCAATATTGTTATTATAAGAATTCTCTCAAAATAAAAACTATTTTATATATATCAAATAAAGAAAATTTAAATTATTAAAAAATCTTAAAGTTTATTTAAATGCTTATAAGTTGAAATGGCATGTATGCATAAAACAAATATTTTTTTTTGTTTAATCACTTCAAATTAAACTTTTTTAATAAAGTTTTGCTTAACTTCTTATTTTTACGAATGCTAAAATTTTTAAATGACTAAATATATGATTTTCTAATAATGCAAATATTAAATTGAATACAAGTATTTTCTGTTAGATATAGGGCTTGCGTAATTTTATGCTAGTTAGTTTTATTAATATTTATCATAAATTATATTAGTCAAAAATATAAAATTTAAATTACATTGTTTATGTATTACATTGTTTTAATATTAGATACAGAATGTAACAAAGAAATGGCTTAAATGAAAAAAATTGATTCAGTTACCAATTAGAAACATTTGCTATTAAAAATGTTATGTTTAAATAAAAATCAACACCGTAAAAATTCTAATTTATTTCCAGCTTAAATCTATTAACTTTTTAAGAAGCAATTCAAAGAAAAGTTATTATTAAAAATTGTTAAATTTTGAGAAGATTATTACTTTCTTACTTTAATTCCCTAATGAAAAATATTTCGTAAAATTAATAAAGATAATTACATTAAAAAAGATACTAATTTATTAAGTTTGAGGATAGTAACTTAATCTTGAATTTATAAAAACTTAAATATTGTAATATCTAATTCTCTAATCTTTTTTGTATCAAATACCCATTCCAATTCTAAAGTTCAAGCTATCTTCATTTTTAGAATTTTATGCCATAAAATATGCACTATATTTCATAGAATTCTTACGTATTCGTAATAAAGAAAATTAATTGAACATTTCCAGTGATTTACAGTCCCTTAACGTTGATGAAACCCTTCTTTTCTTCATTTCATACACTTTCTCCTTTTATCATGTTTTATAATGAAACGTCTCACGGATTGAAAAAGATTAATGGTTTCCTGGCAGCAACACGTTTTGAGGAAGTTATTACAAATATAAAATGGTATTTTACTTACGGAGAGTGAAATATTATGGTTATTTAAAATGGAAATTAACTCTAATCATGTCAGAGTAAAAAAAATAAAGATGGTGCTCTTTTGCTAAGCGAGGACTACGAATATATATTCTTTAATTTTTTTAATTTTAACGTTGAAAAAATTTATAGTTCTTGAATTTTTTACAAAGTAAAATTTATTTCTATATGTTAGTATTATGTTTTAAATAAATTTATTTAATGTTGCTGTCATTTATGCTTATTTAAAAAATAAACTCTGTTTCAAAATCTACTTAAATGAATATTGTATATCTTTAAAAAATTTGGAATCACTGATTTCTCATTGTATACAGTGAATAATTATATCAAAATCATAAGCTGTTTATATTTGAAAATAAAACACTGAAATGTTTATTGTCAAACATTATTGAGAAAAAGCTCTGATTTACGTTATGTATTAATGTTTAATGAATTTCTTGACAGAAAATTGGATTTGAAATTTAAATTAATTAATAGATTAATTTTTTTTACTTCTCTTTTTCTAGTCATTTCTCAACATCAATATATGTTTAAAAATGAACAGATAATTCTGAGATTCTTAAAATTTTGACGTCTAGTCTTGGACCAAATAAATTAACATTCTTTTAAACTTTAATACTGATTGTTATGTTATTTTATAGACAATATTTGAAATTAAATCATCTAAAAAAAACTAGTCTATCTTATGACGAAAAATGTATAAAATCTTAATTAATATTTTGACATACAATTTTATATTTTGTGGAATGTTGGGATATTTATATTCACTTTAATTGTATTTGTAATTTTTAGTGATATTTATAAAATAATAGAAGAGTAGGTATTTCCTGAAACATATTTTCATACATAAAAATATTTATTTCGTGTTTATGAGTTGCAAGAAAAAATTTTAAAAAATTGAAATATATCTTATAAAAAATGATTGTATAAAAAATAAATCAATATTATTTTTTAATAAGGAGTCTTTCTTTAAAAAATACTTTACTAAAATACTCCCTATGATAATCTCTGATTAACTATCTTTTAATCTATGAAATGTACAACTACATAAAGAAACTTAAATACTTAATTTTCAGTTTTATATGCATTAAATTTAACTATCATGTATTTAATTAATTACAAATGCTTTCAAGTTGATCATAAATAATTGAAATTAAACTGTAAAAAAATCATTTTTTGAAACCGTGTATTGAATAACTTAACTGTTGAAAGCTGTAATAAAATATTTAGGCATCTCCCATGCAAATTGCTTTCCGGGAAGATTTTTTCACAGATATTGAGGTGCATTCACGTATCCAAAGGAAGAACCCTAGAAAATTCTAAAATACCCTCATTGACAGACCTGCAGGCAGATGGTGAAGAACAACATTCATCTTCTTTTGTTATTGAATAGCAACTATCGAGCCCAGAACCTGATCTCCAAAGTGGGATGTCTTATTATTATTCCAATGTACTAACTCTAAACGAGTAACGAAGCACACTAAATGAATTACTTGTCTTAAATGGTATGCATTTTACAAAATTTTGCACGGAAAATTTGAGTTCCTTAAGAGATTTTAGTTTTACTATGTTGAAACGTGTCTTTGAGCATTAATCGTTAGAAAGAACTTTTTAAATTCATAGAATACCATTGCCATGCTATCCTATGTGCTTCTATCAAACACGAAGAACTTATTTATTTTCAGTGCAATCACTTAAAGCCTTCCAAATTTTTTCTATTCATATTCCCATTATTTCACTGAAATCATATAAAAGTAATTAAATTTTCTAACTGTATAGAACTGCTACTTTCCTTATCAAATACGTTACTTGATCATTTATTTCAATTTTCAAGAATATTTGACTTTGCTACAGAAACTTTAACATTTGTTATCAATGTAACTATTCCCAACTACTCCAAGAAATGCAAGTTTCCTATTCAGAATTTATAGAAGAGTTCTATAAGTATTCTATAAGAATTCTAGAAGTATATATATATATATATATATATATATATATATATATATATATATATATATATATATATATATATATATATATATATATATATATATTAATTTAATTGATATTGAAATTCTATTTCATATACTATAAAAAAGATAACAATAAATAAATGATGTACACATTGATTTAAATTTTTATTAATAATGAAATTATATTTATTAATAAAATAACTTCTGCAATTTCAGGTAAATTAAACCAGTTGCATTCTAAAACAGTACATTAATTAACTTTGATGAATTCTTTACTTTTTAAGAGGAATATGCTTAAAATTGCATTGTTTTACTATGTAATCAATTAGAGTTTCTTAAGAAATTAAAGCATTGATTAATTCAATACCTAAAAAAATTAGATAAATTATGTTATTTGGAGAATGCGAAATGTTAGGAACTCATTAAATAGAAATATTAATTGTTTGAAATATGTCATTTATTTTCAGACCAAGGAATATTGAAGTTAATTCTATAATGTGAATTATTATCTTTTCTTTTAAAAATGCCAGAAGAGAGAGAGAGAGAGAGTAAATTATAGAATAGAAAATTATGGAAATTTTCTTTGAATTACACCATTTACGTAATTTTAATGACCCGATTTCCGTAAAGCTAATTTGATAGGTACATTTTCTCACAGTTAAAATCTCCATCCGTTAGTCTGAATGCCAGGTACCGATGCAAAACGGGCCTCTTTACTGTCTAACATGACATTTAGAGCTTGTCATTCTGAGTCAATTACCACTTGTCAATGTCGAGGCCTCGAGGCATAAAACTCGTCTGCGTAAGGTAGTTTCTTGAACACACGACGGGCACGAGTCCACCATCAGAATGGGATGGAGAACTCATTTGAATTCAAAAGACGTTTCCGCTGGAAATTATCGTTCCTTTTTCATTCTGTCGTCCGTTTCTAAATTGAAGGTTGATGTTGACAATTTTGGTGAAAAACAGACATTTTCAAAGTGGTACAAAATATGTACCTGAAATTTCCCTTTTACATTTTCTGACTTTGATGGCAAAAAAAGGAAATGGTAAACGCTGAGACTTTTTTTGCGTGAATCATTAACTTAATACGGTAATGACCGGAAGAGAAAGCATTATCTTGTAAAACATATTTTGACGGTAGTTTTCCTCTCAGTAAATTGATTACATAATGTTATGTCATTATGCATTATGTAACAATTTCTCATATCTCTGCCACAAGAAAATTTATGTATAGGAGAAAAATATTATTTACAAAATCATTTTAAGTAATTTATCTAGAAAAATATTTATTTTATTTGTGAATTGAAATAACCATATTTTATACATTATTTTGTTAATATAGAGACAGTTTATGAAATAATTTTAAGCAAAAATAATTAAATAATTACAGAGCTATTTAAAGAATTATAATTATTATGATGATAAAGTTATTTTTGTTATATAATTATGTGTAATTATTTTTTATTTTGCTTCTGAATAAGACTATAACGTACAGAAAAAAAAGTGAAATTAATCAAAAAATTGTTTTGTAAAAATGACTTCGATAAGGATTTTATAATTGTAAAAAAAATAATGAAATCTTTCTCATTTTTAAAAATTTATTAAAGATAATTTTGATTTTAATACCCAATAAAAGAACGAGTCAAGTTAAATTTATTGTAATCTTAAATTGTCTAATTTTTCTTTAAATAAAGATTTGGCTATCGACAATACAAGCCAATGAATCAAAATATTTTAAAAGTAAAATTTATTTCAAAATGTACAAATAGCAAAAGTTGAAAGAACATTTTTTTATAAAATGAATAGAAGAACGATTATGAAGGTTAATTACTCGATTAGTAAAACCCTTTGGCATGCGCAGTGGGGCTGAATGAAATAGCCTTTGGACAGCTTCTGGAAAATAGTGGCACAAATTGCTTCTAGAAACAATTGAACCTGATTTGGCGATCAATACGTTGTTTTATTCAGAGATAATCATTTTATAATTTATGAATAGATTTATAATTGATCTGATAATTGAGATATTTTGGGAAGAAGTTAAATTTGTTTATGAAGAAAAACCTGAAAATTACTTGCAATTCACCTTTTGAAATATAATATAAGGTTAAGTTTAAAGGAAAAAAAAAAGTTGCAAATTGTTTTTTTATGTACTTATTTTTCAAAATGCATTTAATGGTGACCAGTGGTTGGTGAATTGGAAATTAATTCTCTTACACAGATTAATGCAAAATTTGTATGACGAAGATTAAAGCAAAAATAAGTGATATTTTCTTACTTTAGTTTTTAATATCGATCATCGTGATGTTCAACAGTGGAAACAGAATGAATCCAAAAAAACACAGCATTACATTAAGCGAATACCAATCTTCATATCAGTACAAAAACAAAGAATTTAAAGACAATAAAATTATTATTTTTAATATTCTTAGCAATTTTTATATTTTAAGTTTTGTATGATGCATTTTTTATGTTTTAAGGTTTTTCACGGTCATACTTACAATACGTCTGTCTTTGCATTTTATGGGACAATTAGACTCGTGTAATCATTTCTGTAATCAGCCACAACATCTAATATCCTTTCAATTTTACATTTCATTCTTCGTTATGACTAAAAGGACAGTTAATTTTCTGAAATACGTACTATATTTTTTAGTAGGTAACAAGATACATGGTCGAAATCATCATTGGGCTTCATTAAGTTATTTCTTTTATACGTAGTGTAAAAGGCGACTGTGGATAGTAACGAATTCTGACAACAATAAAATTGTAAAATTACAATTATATATATATATATATATATATATA
>JAPDSC010078647.1:0-19948 GCA_026290005.1 Latrodectus geometricus | reverse complement strand
AATATTAAGAATCATGAAAAAAATTAAATACAAAGTTCCCAAATGTAACATTTCTTGTAAATTTTCCCCTCATTATCTTATATATATGTGTGTGTGTGTGTGTGTGTGTGTGTGTGTGTGTGTTTGTGTGTGTGTATAAATATACATTTTTTATATATAGCGAGCACTTTCTTAAAGCTTCTTTATTTTCTCCGCAATTGGAAAAAGATATAACTATAATGCCTTTAGCAGTCAAATAATAGTTACTGCAAAAAATAAAGGTATACATCATTAGCACACTTAAATTTAGTCTCTATTTAAAAATGAGCAAACAATGTTACAATGTAAAAAACAAAAATAAATCTTAAAGTTCTCTATCATCCAGGATGTCTCTTTCCATTGATTTTTAGGAAATAATATATAATTAGTTATGACAATTTAAATTTTGAGAAGTGAACATTATTGTGTGTGAATGTATTTAGATAATTTAAAATTAAAGAAGCCAGTATCTTCAAAAGTACTTTGATTGTATCTAGAGATTCTAAATAACTGAGATGTATTGAAATATATCTTTTTTTTACAATTTCCTTTGCAACACAATATGATTTACACATTTTATGAAAAGTAATAATTTAATCAAACAGATTTATCTCCAACAAAATCACATATATCTCTAAATAATATATTCATATTTAATATAATTTTACTCAATGGAAAATAATTAATAGATACAGCAATTTAAGTGTTTGATTCTTTAAAAATGACCGTTTTAATCCAGTTTGTAATGACATCGGTCTCGCAAGCGTCAGGATTTTGGTTCGATTCCCGGCCGACTAATGACCATCGTATTCACTAACGGCGACAAGAGTACGGAAAATATGGCATAGTCGAATTGTCTCGATGTTCACGTCGTAAATTAATATCTCTGGTGGTGTTACGAACCAATCCCTGGGTTATCGCTGGTTTCTTATCTCTAAATTGGAAGAACCAGATGGTGCTGTCATTTATGAGCCAAAATTCTTACTTCCACCCTCGTGGTGGGGCTTTGTTCAAAAACGAAAAATACTCTATCTAACTTTATTTGTCCTACTCATACGGTGGTCTTTACAGCAATGTGTCATAAGTATCAACAAGTGTCATAAGTAACAACAACAGTCCTTAAATTAACATAAAAAAAAACTATTTATTTACACTTTATTTATATTTTTTTGGATTACCTGTCATATGAAATGCTATAGAGTTTTAACTTTTCTTCGATTATTTACATAGCGTGTCAATAGGTTTACTGATTAATGTTCAATCAAACAATCGCTTTAGCGTATGGAAATAAAATTACAAAAAATTAATCAAAATGTACATCATGATATTTAGATTTCATATAATAAATACTAGTAAAAAAATAATTTTTTTCGGTTATACTTGATTGTTAAAAATATTTATATTATTTCCAGAAGTTTAGAAATTTTATTTAGTATAGAATAGAAATAATAACACTGATTTTTTTTTAAATAATATGCTTATATATTATAACTCCAGATTAAATTCTTCAATTGCTTGATGTTTCATTACGAGTCATCAAATTGCATACAAAAATTTTTATTATAGTTTATTATAAATTATTTCCAGATATTAGCCAACAAAAACAGGGAAGTAAGCTTAAACAATTTGAAATGAGACTGCACAAAATCTTCAGTGGCACAGTTTTATTGTATAATAAAATGTACAGATTGAAAAAACTTTAATTAGCAATAAACGTTCATATAAATTTTATCTTATATATTTCTCTTTATTTATAACTCTTTGTTGTTGTTGTTGTTTCCAATCCCATCTGGGGTAGCGGAGCTACACCAGATCCATAAGTTCATATACCCTCAAAAAATCGAGGAAGAGGAGAGGTCTCTCAAGAAACTCTTCCATGGTAAAATCGAGGCAAACAAGAATATGTTGAGGACTAGCCTCGTTGGAGTAACATTTTTGCAGGTTGGGTAAATTTTGGAACGCCCGCTAAAAATGAGGTCCTTTGTGTGCCCACTGACAAATCTGCTGATTACGGCTTAGTCGGCACGTGTACCCTGAAATTTAAGGGCACCACCGGGACGCTTACGGGGGTACCAAACGTGATTTGGTGGGACAAGCCAGGCCTTATTGACAGTGTTTTTGAAGGAAGAAAATAATTCTGCGTAAGTGAAGGCCAGATTTGAAGAGGCTGGTAGGGAAGTACCCTCCTTAGCCAACTGATCAGCGCGTTCGTTACAAAGTAGACCCACGTGAGAGGGTATCCATTGGAAATTAATGTCATGGGAGGCTGACAGGTCCTTTAGCGAAAGAAGGATTTCGACACTAACTTGGTCTGTTACACTCTCCCTATTGCACAGGTGTTGAATACTGCTACGACTGTCATTGAAGATCCAGATATTCCCGAAGGTGGCTCCAATCCTGATACTTTTCAGACCTGACAAAATAGCTAAAAGTTCACTGCGAAACACTGAGCAAAAATCTGGGTTTCTTAATGATCTTGAATCTTGGCCTTCATTAGGATAAAGAGTGTAAACTCCACTCCCAGCGTGGTGCTGGATATCACCACTACCATCAGTATAGATCTTAAGATCTTCAGCAGGAACTAGGTATAACTCTTTTTCAATGGGTTATACTAATAAATTATTTTCTAACAGCTATTACATTTAAAGCATTTTTTATTTGGTGCTACTTAAAATATTGAGTTAATAACGTTTCTGCTTAAGATGCTTCTTATAGTGTCCATCCTATTGTTTTTGTCACACAAAACAAAAAGTGTATTGAAATATATATGGTAGAATAAGAAAATCATAATAAGATACAAGATTAAAAGAGTCTAGTAGAAAACTTTCAAAGCATGCTGCCCATTTTGATCGTTAAACAAGATATAGGAGATAAATTAACTGCAGAGATTTAGGTTCGAGAATGTTCAATAAGAATTTTCAACGAAAAATGCGTTTGTGTCGGAGTTCCAGCAAAGGTATTTCATATAAGTTCAAAAATTATCAATTATTTACAACTTTTCCCATTTATCGCTTAAGTTCAAACTTGTTTTACTTCCATCGTATAACGTATCTAGATTCTGCATTGAATACCACTAAGCATTTTTTTGCATCGTATAATTTTATGCAATGATACAAGTGCTGAAGTATGCTTAAAAGTGTCGAAGCTAATTCTTTTACTTTCTTCTCTTTAAATCTAAATCCTTACTTTCTCATCAATCAAATGTGTGTACTACATTGCATGGCATAAAATGTGTTTCTACTTGCTCACCTAACCAATACCTATTGTACATTTTTTTTTAATTGCATGTTATTAGTTTATGCAAACTATTAGTATTTCACAATATTGTTTCAGATTGATTTCTCACATCTCATTCAGCTTGTGTGAGCTTAAATAAATTATCATAACTAAATTCTATGTTCAATGATATGTGATTATAGTTTTTATTCACAGTGATAAAAACTCTTTCATGAGCAGAAATAAACATTTATTTGTCAAACATTCTTAAGCAATTTTATACAAAATTCAGGTGTTAATTTAAAAGATAATTCTGTATCATAAAAAAGTGCACTGTATGTTTCCGTTAAATTTACAAACAGTTTATTGGTACCCTTGATTTAATTCATTTTTCTTGTGAATAAACATGTATTTGAATGCTTAAAGTTAAATTCAAAACTTTTAATATTAAAATTCACATTTTAAAATAATTTGAAATTCGAGAGGAATACGAGCAGAGTGTGTTTCATTAGGAAAAGAATAATCGTTGTATAATTTTAATGACAAAAATCTTTTTATGATCATATACATATTTTTTTATAAGTTTTGAAAATGTTGTTGGTCTTCTTATGCTGTGAAATATTTTTATATATTCCCTATAATTTATGATAATGCAACTTACTTCAAAACTACATATTCAATATGTGGCATTTTTAAACAAATAAGTTATAAGAGTTGTTACTCAGATTTACGTCATACACCCACTTAATTACACTGGTGGGCAAAACTTAAGCAACAATGCAAATTTTAAGCACATAGCCATGAAATTCTATAATAGGAGTTCTTGCGATCAATGCAATGAACAAGTAATTCAGTAGAAAGGTCATGCGTATGCAAATATCAGTGGCAAAGCATCAGAGGTGACGTCAGCGTATGCAAAACGCATGCGTTTGGAGCGCGCAGTTCAAGCTTACAATAAAAGGAAGAACGGAGGAGCAATTACAGACTTTCGTTCCAAGTGCAAGTGAGGGTGTCAGTGAAATGTGGCAAGCAGAAATCACTTGGACGACTTCACACGTGAAAGAGTGATCGGGAAACTGGAGGAGGGCGTAGTGTGACCAGTGTAGCTGAAGAGTTCGGAAACAATGAAAGTGTCGTTGCGCAGACTTGGAATGCCTCTGGTACAGCTGTTTGAAAGATTTTTCTTAGCCGCCCCAGTAAAACAACTGCAGTGGATGACCCCTATATCATCCTGCAGGGGATAAAAAAACCCGAAACCAGTCATCAAGCACTATTACTCAGCAAATGTGTATATCAACGGGGTGACAAGTGTTGCGGTTTACTCTGGCTAGACGCCTTCACAAAGGTGGCCTATTCGCCCGCCATCCCGAAAGCTGGATTCCGTTGATAGCCCCAGATCGGCGGCCTCGTTTAGAGTGGAGCTAAGAGCACAAAAAGCGGACATCTGATCAATGGGGTCGAGTCCTCTTCACAGATGAGAGTGGTTTCAATGTCACAAGTGATTCACAACGCCATTTGATTTGGAGAGAGGTTGGGACACGGTTCCATTCCCAGTAACATAACGGAAAGAGACCGTTATGATGGTCGTAGAGTTCTCGTCGGGGAGGCATTATGCTGAACGGGCGGACTGAGCTCCACATTTTTGACCGAGGTTCTGTAACCGGAGATCACTATTGTCAGAAGGTAATCCTTTCCCATGTGCCCGAGGTGCCATTGGAGCAGATTTCATTTTTATGGATGACATTGCACAGCCACATCAGACGTGCTGTTCAGCAGCACCTGGTAAATGAAGACATCCCCCGAATGGATTGGCCAGCGCACTTTCATCATTTAAATCCGAAAGAACATGTGTGATATGCTTTGGGGTGACGCATTGCGGAACGATTACATCCCCCAGGGAACACCTAGCAACTAAAACAAATGCTGATTGAGGAATGGGCACTCTTACCGCAAGAACTGCTGAACAATCTGGTGCTGAATATTGGGAAGCAACCATTGCAGTAAGGGGAAAGCATATCCCATACAAAGGAACATCTATTCTTTATTGTTCTCTAGGACAGATGATCTTGTGCAGGGATACTGTGAGCTTAAAAAAGCCTATTTTTCTTTGCTACCATACTGTATGCATTGTATTCATTTTGTGAAACTATGTTTTCGTCATCCTTTAAGTACAAATTGATGTGCCTCATGTCTGAATTGCATGTCCCTGAGAGGATTTCTCACAGAGTTGAGGCAGAAAAAACCACCTGTTGCTTAAGTTTTGCACACCAATGTAATTAGCTCAAAATTAAGCTTGTGACATAAAATAGGGAAGGTGAGATATGCTTAATATCATAACGCAACAAATGAAATAAGTATACAAAATTATGTATTAATAAAAGTATGCATAGCCATCTTATATATATATATATATCAACAAATATACATGTTGCGGTTATATTTTTGTTGGATTCCTATTGGAATGAGTATGAGATTTTTTTCTTAAATTTTGCTAATATGGTTTATCTCACTATAGATAAAAACTCTTCCGAGGGAAAGAAAAAAAAATCCGACATTTTATAGAATCTCATTACAAATTTAAGCATTCAAATATATCAATATATCAATATGTTGATTTTAGGAATAATTAAAGTTGTGTCATTTTATTAAACTAAATTTTTAGTTTAATGAACCATTTTATTATTTTTTGGAAATATTTTTTCTTTTATATATATATATATATATATATATATATATTGTAATATTCTTAAGTTTAATTAATGTCTACTTCATAATAAATTATTATATTCTTGTGTATGTAAATAATAATTTATTAATCTTTTCATCTTTTCATTTACAGTAGTTATTAAGTTATTAAATGATTTTAGTGATAAAATATTTTAGAATAATGTGAAAATTTACATACCTCAATTTATATAATATTCCCTATCGTTATATTATGCAGAATATTTTAGTGCAACTATTTAAGATGAAACAAATTAAAAATGATTTCAATATATTTTTATTTTACTTTAATGTTAAAAAAAGAGCTCTGTTATTTCAAATATAGTCCATAACTTCGCATCTAGAATATCAATTATTTATCCATTTTTACCATTTTAGGAAATCTTAAACACGTTTTCTTGAATTCTTGATTATATTGATTAAATTATTATTATTGTATTGATTAAAACGTTTTGAACCTCATTTCATTTAATTAAGAGAAGTACGAAAAATATGATAATTTAATTGAGTACTCCAAAATTTGATTAATTAAACCAGATTCTTAAACCCAAATAAGCGTGTACCCAATTATTTAATCAAATAAACATCATAAAGATGCAATTGGCTGAAATATTTTAATCACCATATTTAACAGCTTTTATTTTTAATTTTTTAAAACAATTACTTTTATAAATTCTACAGTCAATTTTTATTATTTTCTGTTTGAAATATTTCTACTATCATATAAACTATAATAAATATATGAAATAAATAATTTAATAAAGTACTTAATGTTATATTATAAAAAAAATATCTTTTTAATTTATAAAGAATTATTTAATTTATAAATATACATTATGTAAATTGATTTGATTAATGGTCTATTCATACTATATACATTATGAAATTATTTTCAACATATTTAAGACTTGAATTTTTTTGTAAAATCATGTTTTTAACTACGCTATTACATTTAATATTTTGTAATCTATGTTAAACATGAAATAAACTGAAATAACATTACTCCTGTGAACCGAAAGTTATCCATAAAATTAAACTCTTTGAAATTAAATTATATTAATGTAAGTTATTAATATTATTGTAAAGCATATTCATATGAGCATAAAAATTGTTAACTAGAATTTACTTGATTTTATTTAAAAATGACTTTAAAATGATAATTTCATATTTAAAAAATGCGGTAACCTAATTTCAAAATAAAAAGAATATTCATCCAAATATTATTTACCATTATATAAGTAAAAATGAGTAATATGCATTTATACATTATTTAACGATTATAAGCATAAATAAATCATGAAGAATATTATACAAGCAAGTGGAAAGATATGTTATTACTTAGATATTAGAATAAACTTCACCTTTTTTAGCGGTTAATATTTGCTTCAGTACTATGAAATCATTTTTCTGTGCCATCTCTATTTATCAACAAGTTTAGAAGTATATTTTTAATCATTTTCATAAGAAGGATTACCGTTTCTAAACAACCAAGTTAGGTTTCAAAAAAAGTTTAGATAAAATGTTTTGAAAGGGAAAAAAATTACATCTTAAAATTTGTTATTTTAACAAAGAAAAATATATTATTAAGATGAAAAATTCTTGTCAGGCTGATATACAATTGCTGTTGACTTTAATGGAAGTTAAGACTGGTTGCCACAATTTGCATCCAAAAACAATTTTTTTAATATGAAATTTTCTATGGTCTGCATTGTTTAATGCAAAATTGGAAGTTTTATTCTACTTGAAAGTCAGTATTTTAAGTATCGGTATTCTAGGTATATTACAGGATGATATTTTGTAAATAAACATTCAATGGACTATGGAAATTCAACGTTAATATTTGGAATTTTACTGAAAAAATCCTCTTCGCATAATTCAATTAATCTAAAAAACAGAAATTCATTAGTATTTATAAAATAATAATATGTAGTATTTTACATTATAAAATAATATATTATTTGAATAGTATATTAATAAAATGATTATTTTTGTCTGTGAAATTTATTTATGTAAATGTCACATTTTTTCCCAATTTTATGATGCGTCAGAAGTTTAACTTCTTATAAAGGCTAATCTAATAATTGCATTTAAGCTACTAGACAATTGACTTGAGAATTGCAAAACCAAATACACTGAATAAAATGACAGTTGAAAGTTCTCAGAAATCCACACATCATTTGTAAATTATGGTGTAAAGGATAAAAAAATTTAAAAAGGAAAAGGAAAAATCAATAATCTTCATATATTTAAATAAAATTTAATGTATTGTGAATGATAATAATATTCTAATAACAGATTTCATAAAAGTATATAAGCCATTATATATTACTTAAGATTCTAAAAGAAACATCTAGATTATTGGAAACTTTTTAAAATAATTACCTAAAAATAAGAAGAGAATGGAAGTTCTAAATAGCGTTTTAAGGAACTAAAAATTATGTTCACTCTAAATCTCATCTTTAGTGGGAACAAGCTTAATTACATGCTTCTAAACACTGAGTGTAAGGTCACCATACTTTAATGATAAGCTCTTACTCGTCTATAAGCAGAGAAGTAAATTACAGCTCTCGCCGAGTCCATTATCCGAATTGAAGTTTATCCTGCGGAAAGCAGTACAAAGTTCACAAAACTAACTTTAAAAAAAAAAAAAAAAAAAAAAAAAAAATTGCTCTTTTATACTCAAAATAACGTTGAGACTGGAACACTTATTGTTATAGTTGTTGTGTGTAAAATGGGCGGATCCAGTTTATCAAGTAAAGTCTGAAAATGTATTGATATTTGCAAAAATGTATTGTAGATAATTCTGGAAAATATAAGTTAAATGTCAGAACAGTGTTTTAAATATTAACTGACATTTATTATTTTTTCAAATAAAATAACATATTTACGAATGGATTCTAAATTCGAAATGATTCGTACTAATTTGAAAGTTTTTAAAATGTCTACACAGTACATAGCCATAAAGTAAATATCATTTTCATGGTGTGAAAAACTTTTAAATGAAGTATAGAATTTTGTCTACGCACTATAATTGAGTTATTTACTTTATAATATGTTTCGTTGTCTGAAATATTTTACACTGATAAAATTTCATTACTTGCGAATTTCAATTGAAAAATATGAATACTTTTTTTCAAGACATTTTTGAAATTAAATACATATATCTTGATTGAATTTATTAATAGCAAGTTTGGATTATTTTACTGTTGCACGTAATATTGAAAAATATAAAATATTTTTATTTTAAATAATTCATACATTAAATTATTTTAAATTAAATTGTTATTATGTACTCGTCATTTATAATAAAGTTTAAACTAAAATTATAATGCTCGGTTTGATATGTTATAAGCTTTCGTATTATAATATTATTTGAAAATTAAAGTTCAGTAATACCTATTATCTTTTATTTAAATTAAAATTACCTCCTCATTTCACTGGGAAGAAATGCAGATAACAAAATGATATTTATTGGACAAATATATTATACTTGAAATAAAAAGTGATTAAATTTTCAAAAACATTGACTGGATGGATCCTGAGAAATCAGTACCATTGACCAGACATTTTCTATTGGTGAAAGATCTGGAGAACGTGCTGGCCTGGGCAACAGCCGAAGATATGCCGTATCAAGGAAGTTCAAGAACAATACCGGCAACATGCGGTCGACCATTATCATGCTGAAACGTAAGGTTCCGCAGGGCTCGATTAAAGGGTAGAGCCACGGGTCGTAACACACCATAAATGTAACGTGCACTGTTCAAAGCACCGTCAATGCGAACAAGAGGTGACCGAGACGTGTATCCAATGGTACCCCATACCATCACGCCAGATGATGGGCCAGTATGACGATGACGAATGCACGCTGCCAGTGTGCGTTCACCACGATGCCGCCAAACACGGACGCGACCATCATGATGCTGTACACAGAACCTGGATTCTTCTGAAAAGATGACGTCTCGCTATTCGAGTGCCCAGGTTCGTCGTTGATCACACCATTGAAGGCGCTCTTGTCTATTACACAGCGTCATGGGAAGCCGCATCCATGGTCTCCGAGCTGAGAGTCCATGCTGCTGCAAACGTTGTCGAACTATTCGTGCAGACGCTTGTTGTCTGCGAAACGACCCCGTTTCTTGACTCACGGCTCGTGACGTGGTTGCACGATCCATTACGGCCATGCGGATAATATGCCTGTCTTCTCGGCTGCTAGTGATAGGTGGCCGTTGAGATTCCGCATGGCGTTTCGTATTACCATCCTGAACCCATCGATACCATTTTCTGCTAACAGTCTTTGGATCTCGACCGACGCGAGCAGCAATACTGCGATAGGACAAACAGCAATCCCGGAACGCTACAATTCGACCTTTATCAAAGTCAGAAACGTGCTGGTACTCATTTCTCCTTCTTACACGAAGCATCACAACAACTTTTCACCAGGCAACAACGTTCAAATGCAATCTGTGTATGAGGATCCGGCTGAAGAATTTCCTCATTTAAACACAATGTAGGTGTCGCTAATGGCGCCTGCTTTGACTGAATGCGCTGAAAAGTTAATCATTTGCATATCACAGCACCTTCTTTATTTCTTGTTGTAGCAATTTCAATGGCCTAAAGTGTATTAAAAGTTGTTCTGTGCAATTAAAATCTTTTGGAATTGTTTTATTATATTATAAGTCACAGTAAAATTAAAACTACTGAATTAAGTAGCAAATAAAATAATTTATAAGGATTGCATTTAATAAGTACTATTTCAAAGTATGTTTAAATATTATCGTAATAGAAGCAAAAAATAAAAAAACTGTTTTTTGTATAAATATTGATTATCGATTTAATCACTTTGATATTTCAGCGATTATTTGAATAAAAAAGACCTGTAACAATTACATTTATAAAGTTATATTTATTCTTCAAACGTTAGTTTATTGAGATATGTTTCATACACGAATTTTTATTTTAATATTTCACAAAAATTTTAGTTTTTATAAATAATCTTAATAAATGCTTATATTTTAATTTTGAAGTTCATTGTTGCATATTTAAATAAAAACCAGAAAGAAAATTTATTACGAAATTTATTTCAGTTAGAAAAATTAAATATATTTATTAACATTTAATACAGAATTTTTCAATATAGCAGATAACTTTTTTTCAGAGCATCTGTATTTAGTTATCAATAGAAATTTAATTTGGAAAAAAATATAGCAGGAAACATATTTTATAGCCTCACTTATTATGATTACAGGATCAGGAGATCTAAATTACTCAATAAGCAATTCGAAAATTTTATACTGAAAGAATTTTCTAAATATTATTAGATATCTGTTTTAAAAAAGAAAATATTCTGATAGAATATAACAAACAGTAATGTAACCAAAAGATGCAATTTTTTTTTTTCTAAATTAAAAACAAAAAAATAGTGTTTTAAATGCAAAAATATAATAAGTAACTTTTATAAGAAAATAAAAAGAATGTAATAATTGAATAAATATAAAGTTGGAAAAGAGTGGTATGGTTCACAAAAAATGCAAGTATACCTTAAATATTGCAATTATCAATTTCGGAAATTGGAATACATTTTAAACTATGTTTGATTTTTTTATTAGTAGCATTCCTCAATGTTTAGTTTCAGATGTAGTTAAAATAGTATATTTTACATTATATTTTTGTGTAAGGTGTACATAGCTTCTAAAAAATGAAGTACTATTTTACCAAATATAAATATAATTTTATTTTGCATTAATCTGCGCTTTAGGTCCCCTACTCTGCCAACGTGGCGATAAATGCACCAAGCTTGGTAAACAGGACGTTTTCATACTTAATGAGCTCTTTATGGCAACCTGCGGAGGAAATAATTTGAAGCTTTTTTCGCACATGCTCATTAATTGGTTTTTTTTCTTTTAGCATTTTCATTGGTCGTTAATTAGTTTCAGTTTGAAAAATCGTTCATTTTCATTGGTGGATAATTAGTTTAAAACCGTTAAAAATAGTATTTTATTATGACCATGGCAACAGCGTTTTTGAAAACCCATCCACTGCACACTTTCGCCAAGTTGGCAGAGTAGGGGACCTAAAGTGCATTTTCACCTTATTTTGTTTTAAAGTTTTTCATTCAAATAATAGGAAATATAATAAAACAATTTTTATGCATATAAAATATTTCCTTTTCAATAAGCTTAGTTATAATTTGTGCTCCTCATTTTTATAAATGAATGACTACAGTTAGATAATCTGAGATTAACAATTTTTTTATGAAAGCATACATTATTAATGAGAAAATTTTAAGGGACAACAATAAATAGGAAAATAAATATTTGTTAAAGTATGTGTGATTGCTTAAGTCATGTCATAAGTCAGCCATGTCATAAAACTTTCAGCCTTAACATAAATCCTTAAGAATTTTAATTTATTTTAATTAATTTTTAATTAAAAATTTTAATTTATATTTACAATCATAAATTAAATAAATTTTGAAAAAGAAAATTTATTTTGATTATTCTTATTGCATTCAAACACATAATGAAAACAATATATTTTTTCTAGTGGCCATTGTCTTAATTATATATCAATAAAGTATATAATGAGAAATTAATGTCAATAAATAAATTATATATTTTTTTAATTTTTTATGATGCAATGTTTTGTAACTGTAAAAATATATATTTCTTCATCATTTTGTAGTATTTGAATTATAAAAGAATAAAAGTACGAGACAAATCCAAACATTTATTAATTCAGCCACTTGACTGACAACTTGAAAGGATTTCTAGCCAAGCGTGCAGCATTCCTCGCTTGTTTGTAATGATAATTCCTACAGATTTTGACTTCCACTCATTTCATCAGGACGAATTCAAGGTACTCTTAAGGAAATTTTCTTGGTTCACCATTCCTCGTTTTGTTTAATTTGGGCAATCTTATTCAACACTCTTTAAAATAAAGCACAAAGTGGTGAAATTATGAATATTTCATGGACTGCGTTTTGCGCTTCACTTCTTATTTCCAATGGTTGTGTTAGATAACGGAGAAAATTAGTCTTTCAAGTGAAGTGAAAAGTTGCTGCGGAAGATAATTGTGGAAACTTAACTTTAAAGGTTAATTTTCAGCAATGATATTGAGATAAGAAGAATTTATTGTGCAAAAAGAATTCTTGAGAAGGATTTAAGTGTATATATATATATATATATACATATATATATATATATATATATATATATATATATATATTATAAAGAAATTTTAAAGTTTAGTAAATTAGATGAATAATCTTAAAAACAAAAAGTGATTTGAAAATCCTTATACATATTTCCCATTTTAAATTTGCAAAATAATATTTTTTGAATAAAATATGCATCATTAATTAAAATATTATTAATGGAAATATATATTTTCGAACATTTAATTATATCAAGTAAAAAATTTTAATGCTACAAAATATTATAACCATTTTTAGATACTTTTCAAGCAATAACTTTAAATTGCATTTCTAATGTTACATTTTTTATTACATTAGAAATACAATTTTTTAACATTTTACGAAATATGTATTTTATTATTTTATGGCCATCCAAATTGAAATTTGACTGCAAGATTGAAAATTTATTTAATTTGGGTGTTTCTTTATTTTATTAAATTTATTTAGTAAATAGCAAATATATAACTCCTCATTTAATTGATATTACTTCTTTTTTTAATATTACTTCATTTGAACTGAATGTATAGATTAAACTGAACATAAGCAAGGGTAAAAAAATAACAAGAATGCGTTAGGAAAATATGAATTTATAAAAATGGTATACATTATAAAAGAATGCATTTGGTGTTATTTAATAAATAAATTTTTAGTAAAATGATATTTGATACATTATTACAACGATCAATAATTTGTACTAAGTAAAGAAGAAATGCCCTTAAAATATATTTGAGTAAAGATGTCATAAAATGAAGGAAACATAACTTACATTTTTATTTATAGCCAAAATAATATCCATGCATTTTTGTAAAACTTATAGTTCCTAATAATATCCACGCATTTTTGTAAAACTTATAGTTCCTAATAATACACATGCATTTTTTTAAAATTTCGTAAGCAATGATAATTTATGAATTATAAATTAGTTTCAGTTTTGCACAATTTAAGCAAACTTATGAAATATTTTAGCCTTTTAATGTACATTATTTGATATTCAAAATTGATTGATAGCCTTAAGCAAATCAGAAATTTATGTTAGCGCGTTTCTGAGCTCATGCCATTATTTAGGTTTAAAATCGTTATCAGGTTTATGGGAAAATATTTGTGGGATTTATTTCGATATCATAGTCAGTAGCATCCATATATTTCTTGATTCTTAAGAGATTGGAAATACTCTGAGCTTTACAGGACATGCTGACATATTTTTCCTTATTATAATTAGATTCTATAATTGGTAATTTTAAATGTAATTTATGTATTCACACACCGCATTATAAAAAGGTAACATTCATGAAGCACCGCCCCACCCGAAGGTTAATTTACCATTTGGGTTTCATTCACTGATTATAACGACGTGTAAAATTAAATAATTAAATTCAGTAAATATACATAGGTATATTTTGAATAAGTAACATTTTTTTGAATATGAACAATAATCATGTGGTTTATTTATTCATTTAATTCTTAAGCATAGGTTTTAATGAGAGGTTGGGATATCGTTCATGTCGCCAGGTAGTAGTAGAGTCTGTAAATGTAACCGTGGTGTTGGGAGGGGATGTCCACATCACATTTCCGTAAGGTCAATTGCCTATTCACAATTCAGACATGGTATGGAAGGAAAGCTGTTGACTTATCTGTAAACATGTCACGTGAAAATTGCTCAAGGTTTTAAATTATTTGGCGGGATTTCCTGATAATTTTCAATTAGCATAAGCAGGCAGATCTCTCCATAATGCATATAAGATATTTATGTTAAAATGAGGTAAAATTATTATGAGATTTCAGTACTTGTGTATTAACGCCGCCGCAGATTTGGCGGTTTTTAAGTGCCACCAATCTGCACCTAAAATTTTTACGACATATCATTAGTTGAGACATTTTATTTAAAATCAAAACTCTTAATCTAAAATTAAAGTAGTCAATCGGATTTCGGTGGAAAATGGGTCGATATAGAGCTTAAAATAGATTCAAAACAGTCTCTATTTTCATTGATCTGATGCTGTCGCCATATGAACTTCGCTAGATAAGATTCTAAATGATGTCTCGCTGTCCCCCTTTGTCTCTTGTTCCTCCATTTAGCACGGCCCCACATTTTCTCAACTGTTTGTGTATGGACTCCAGCATCAGGATCAATAAAATTGTACTTATGATTAACTTTTGCATGTAGGAATCATTCTTCTTCTATTCTATTTGTTTGGTAACTTTTCCAACTGTCAGAATAAATTGTGCTACCTTCAGCAATGTTTTCAATAATTTTATTAAGAAGGATAGAACCCGTTCTATTAGGAACAGTGACAATAAAGGAATCTTTTGTTTCTCTACATATACCACCAAACACCCACTGTTCGGGTAATAATCGACCACAATTATTTTTACGCTTAGTAAACAAACTTTCATCAATTTCCACAATGCAATCTGGTCCACCTACTTTCTTTGTTTGGTTTATTTTCCATATCCAAGACACATAATTCACGAATGTAACTGTTCCAATCTATAACAGTTTTATTCGATAAATCAAGTTGCTTTTCACAAAATTTAAACGACGTCAACTCCTCGCACCAGCAGTATATGAATCTCACAAAGTTCCACTTTCTGAACACACTGTCTTAAATTACATTTCCAAAAAGTACGTTTACCGAAATAAAGTTTCATATCGTGCGCATTAGTGCATTTTCGTTGTTTTGGAAAAATATTTCGCTCTTGAAAATATAAAATTGCATCTTCTTCTGTTTTTGGCAAATCCCAAAGACGCATTTTCGTAGCACTAAAAAATGGCGGCGAAAATCAACAAACAACAAGGCAAAAAAGGAATCCGAAAGATAACTACGTGCGAACAACAGAATTGCTTTTCATTGGCACATCAGTGCAACTTCTGCAGATTGGTGACACTTAAAAACCGCCATATCTGAGGCAGGCGTTAATACACAAGTACCGAGATTTCTTAAAGTGAGTTCATTTATTTACGGTACAAAAATGTAGAGCATGAATGATGTTATATTATAAATTAAAAAACTAATCTCTTCTAAAACATATTGTCCCTTGTCAAATTGTTTTTTTTTATTCCTATATCTGTTCAGTTTCCTAAATTGAAATGTAACTTTATGTTCTATAAGGAAATAGAGGTCAATTAGCATTGACCTAAATACAGATATAAATTAAACATAGCTTAATTATACTTAATATTACATTGTAATGTTTTTTCCCACAAAATAACTTTAATGTTATCTACCGTTATTCTTGAAACTAAACAAAAATCTTAATGCATGAAAATTATGAAGCATGGTATCGAAATGATTAAATAACATGCAAATATATTTTAGTAAAAATAAAAAATAAAAAATGAATATGTTTATACATTAAATTTATTTAACTCCTTTTTCTTGATCAATTACTGACTTTTAATATTTGTACACTCCTTCATAACGTAAAAACGTTATTGGGTTAGAAATGCATGAAGAACACACAATAAAATTAATACTCTATTTTGCTTTTCGCATTCGCGCTCATCTTTATTTATACAACAACTATTTACAGCTTCCAAACCAGACTACGTTCACTACATGACAAAGACTTTTTCAGTTCAATGTTATGCCATTTAGGCTTTGCAATGCTTGCAACAAAAACACAGCGCCATCTCTTGGCATTAATTATTATTACTAGGCACTGTAACAATATTGAAATATTTTTTCTTGAACCATGAAAAACATAAGTGTACGGGAAATATTTTTCTTAAAATTTTAATGTTGAATACTTTATTTAGAATATTAATTCCCTTTAACTTCCCCTGTACTTAAAATGTGCGTAGCAGATTTCCAAATGATTATTACATTCATTTTATGAAGATGTTTCTGCATACACTTCAATTTTTTTCATTTTTTTGAATAAAAGCAATAATATTGAAATTTTACCACATCTTTGAAATAAAGGAATCATATTTAAATTTTAATTAAATATAATAAATAAAATAAAACATGCTTTATTTAGTTTTGATTAAAAATACAAGGGTCACTCTGAAATTTTTGAGATATAACTACGATTTTAAAGATATACTTACACAATTTTAGGTGTGTTCAAATTTGTCTCCTTCAGCATCAATGCACTTTTGTACACGAATTTTCCACAGATTAAATGCCTCAAGTCAGTCATTTCTTGGAATAGATGAAAAAATGCATTTATAGCCACATCAATCTCTTCTTCTGAATGAAAGCGACGTCCACGTAAGTTCTTTTTTTGATTAAAGAATAACTAAAAGTCACACAAGATCATGTGAATACGGCGGATGTTCGATCACTTTAATTTGTTTTTGTTTAAGAAACTCAACTGTTAATCTGGCTGTATATGAAGATGCATTTTCATGGTGAAGCATTAGTCTCCTAACATTCAGTTCTTGTAGAATTTCTGGAAGACATTTAGTGGTATACCAGTTTGCTGTTACTGTCTTCTGTCCTTCAAAGTGGATGGCTTTGACCAATTTCATACTTCTGAAGAAAACGGCATACATCACTTTTTTCAGTGCGCGTTGTTTTTTCAGCATCGTCGGCGTGGGATCATCTTCAAAGACCCATACTGTGCTTTCTTGACGTGTTAGATCGTCAAAAAACGGTGTGTAGGTTTCATCTCCTGTTACAATTTTAGAAATGATGCGGTGGCCACCATCATTTTGCAGTTCAAGAGTTTCTTTACTGATTCTGACACTCCCCTCTTTTTGGTGCTTAGTTAGATCATGGGGAACCCAACGGCAAACTATTTTTTTTCATATGTAATTCTTCATGAATGATTTTGTGTATGGCTGCGGATCCAATGTTAAGTTCCTTCTGCATCATTTGATAGGTACAGCGATTATCATCCATTAACATTTTTCGTATGGCGGACACGTTATCCAGGATTACTGCTGACGGTGGCCTTCCTGTGTGTTCTTCATTCTGAAGAAAATTGCGACCTCTTCTAAATTCTCTAAGCCATCTGAATACAGTAGCACGAGCTGGAGATTTATCACCAAATGCTAATTGCAACCGTTGAACGCATTCTTCTTGATTTAATCTTGCTTTAAAATCGTAGAAAATAATTGCGCGAAAATGTTCTCTCGTCAACTCCATTTTCTCTCCTGTTAAAATTTATTCTACGCTAAACAAGTTGAAGTAAGTCAGTAAAAATTCGTCTTCTAAGTTAAAATACTTTGTATTTTAAAATTAAACCGTTATTTTTATTTTGTAAATTCTCGTCTTCGCGTACCTCCAAAATTTCAGAGTAGCATTCGTATTATTTGTTAGGCATTAGTAAAACAAGGAACTTGTTACTTTGCAATGTGCCAGAAGCTTAACCGAAAAGACAAAAACTTAAAAAATGTGTTGCAGTAAATAAAACTTTCAATCTGATGATATCAATCAATTGCATCAAATTAGCTTACTGTATGAAAATAGTATCTTGTATGTATAAACCAAGTTTTCAATATAATTTTTTTAACTTAAATAATAAGGGAAATTATTTTCAGTAAACCTATAAGATTATCGAAATTCAATTTTATTACATTTAAAAAGTAATCTAAAAATGCATGAAATATTCCATTTATCTTTTGAAATAGGTAAGCGCTTCAGACAAGATAAATTTACTTATGAAATTTTAAAAAAAACCATTTTTTGTTTAAAAAATAATAAATTTGCAAAAAAAAAAAAAAAAAATTGAAATTTTCTACGAAAAAAAATTATATCTGAATATATGAACTGAATTTTGAAAAAAAAAAATTCTATTTCTAAAATAAAATTTAATATAATATAAACACTGGAATTTTATTCTTAATAATTTCTTATGTTGCATTTGATGGGTTCATAATTCGGACCAATGTCAACCCTTTTAGAGCTACTAGGTCATATTTACTCAACGGAGGACACTCTTAAGTGAAGCCAGTGATATTTTAGGATATAAAATCACAACAATTCTCTCTTGTTGTTCAACGTTAGTTGAAATTGAATTTATGTTTTCTTATTCTATAAATCGTGCTACCTTGTTTAAATGATGATGTGCTAGGTTCGTTATCCCGTACAACATTTGACCATACAGTTAATGTTTTTTTCCAAATTATAAATATGAAAAATAAGTTTATCTGCCATTTAAATATATATTATAGATTTAAATATTATACATAATATATATATATATATATATATATATATGTATGCATTGAAGTCTTGGAATTGGGCATGTATTTCCTTTAATAATTTAACAAAAAATTAGAAAATATTGCTAACAATGAAATTTTTGGTCACATGTCATATAAGGTATGACAAATAAGAGAAGTTTGTATATTTATTGGTAATTCTTATGGACTAAATTATTTTGTTATTTTATAAAATGAGACACTTGAGTTGTCAAATAATTTGTGACGTAACAAACCAATAGCAAAAACATTTAAATAATTGTGCATATTTTTCCCATGCTTGATTCAGTTAATCACGTGAAAAATTTTGTTTTCACGGATGTTTTCAAGCCTTTAGAATCATTCTTCATCAAATGATATCTAAATTCAATAACACATGAAATAGGTGGACTTTTTTTTTATAAAAACGACAATGTGTTATGGATATATGCAGTAAAAAATATTATTTTACCCGCGTAAATTCGACGTAATAAATTTTAATACGAATATAAAATCTAAGTAGAATAAGTAAGTCATGTTTTTAAAACATCCGAATACGTATGTGTTTTTCTTAACGTCACACACACACACACACACACACACACACACACACACACACACACACACACACACACACACACACACATATATATATATATATATATATATAT